>JAVTVY010040612.1:0-17828 GCA_036873755.1 Hanleya hanleyi | reverse complement strand
TATAACTGCGTGCATCGCACTCGTAAGGTACTTTCATTATGCAAAGTGGGGAGCACGTGCTTGTCGAAAATGAAGTGTCAGCACCACTTTTCCTCGTTCGAATGCCACCGGTCGTCCCGTGTCATCTCTTATATCCACCATGATCGTGCTGATGTAGGTTTGTCGTACGGGCAGGTAGAGCATGTGGGTGAAACTGTGGGTGACTTGATCTCCATACGTCTTTTTAATGGGGAGCAACCGTAACATAGGTGTGTTGATATCGCCCACGATGTGGTTGTCCACCACGTCCGAGAGTCCGTACATACCCGACTTCATATCCATCGGGATCTCGCCTTGGTGGGCGGTGGGACCACCGAACGTCAGTAGATCGAAACCCAGCATTTGCTGTAGGATAGGACTACACTCGCGTTGGCGGTGACGATAAGCTGTGCCTTGTCGTTGTGTGCGTTGTAATCGAAGTCCACGTGATTCTTGAAGGGAAAGGATTTGATGGGTTTCGAAGTATTCGTGACCTCCCGTAGAGCCTTATAATGCAACAGTCTTGACAGCCCACCCATGAACTCCTTGGGAGTATCGTATTGGCCTTCAGGGAGGGTGAGTCGGGTGTCTTTTCCTTCGTAGGTCACCTCGTACCACACTTCATTGGCTCGCACGTTGTACCACGAGTAAGGGTATTGGATATCCACGAGGCCACATTCCCATCGTCCAGGTAAATGCAACGGTTGCGGTAACTGGGTCACGTACAAAGCCACGGTGTTGTCAGGAAACACATCCAGCGAACTGTTACTGGGTAGGGTGAGGTAAAACATGGCGACTGAGCTGTCCTGCTGCTGCTGTTGGTTTTAATAGGTGTTCCAGGCCTTGGGCGGATGTGTCCGGCGTCGTGTTCGTCGCGTTGACTTGCTACGTGTCACGGCTCTGGAGATGTGGGGTGTCCTGATCGAGGGTGGTTTTTTAAAGGCCTGAAAAGAAGGTGCCCGTTGTGGTGGTGGTGTTTTGGGGGGCGACTCCGGTTCCCATTCGGCTTCCCAAGAAGGTAGTGGAGTCTGTCGTGGTGCACGACTCGGTGAGTCACGCTGCATAAAGGCCCAGCGGTGGGGGTTCCCCACCAATTCCTGTGGTACATGCATGTCTTTCAAGCCTTGAGCGAAGACCTCCCATCCTCGAGGATCCGTGTGCGACCTGCGTTGACACATCAGATCATTCACTAAATCCGTCATGTGGGTGCCGGGAACCACTTGATTCTGTACCAGGAGTTCGCCTTTATCATTCCAAGTCATGTTAGGATTCTGTTTCATCCGTTGTAATACCAGGCCAGCTTGTTTCTTGAACGATGCAGGTACACTCTTCAGCACTTCGTCTTCCACCCACTGTGGGGCTGTGGGGGCTATCCCTGGTAATGGCGGCTGTTGGAGCGGTGCTGAGGTCGGCGGTGTGTCACGTGGTGGTGGTGGTGGTGGTGGTGGGGTAGAGAGGGTTTTGTATTGGTCCATGAACGGCATGTACCGTTGAAGCGTCTCATTGTACCGTTGTACTTTCTCACTGTCGCTTAACCCCGGTCTCTGTAAGATCTGTTGCATCTCTCCATCGAGGGTGTTTATGGTCTTCACCGTAGGTGGGACAGGGTAGTGCGATTGGAGGTTTTGAAGGAATCGTGGTTCGACGAGGACCATTTTTTCGTGTGGTTCATTGTCGGCCGAAGAGTCCACCCAATACTGGACCCAACACGGAAGCGGCCAACGGTGCTAAGATGGCCCCGAGAAAGCCGCCTTTCTGTAACACCTTTTTCTTTGTGTTTGAGGGACCCGCTTCTGGACTAAGGTTCGGAGACCTGTCTTATGCTTGGTCAACTTGGTCTTCTGAGCCGGAGTCAGTGGTACGTTGCCTTTTAACAGGACTGTGCTTCAAATCCTGCACTTGCAGAGGAACAGCATTACCGAGATAGGATACTTCCGCTGCAAGTGATTCAGGACAAACCAGCTCGGGTGGGAAAAATCTTCAATACACGGAGCGTCGGGGCGTGCTTCCGTACTCGCGCAGTCATCATGTACAACTAATGCCAGAACCCACAACTCTGCCCTTTTATCTACCTCAGAGAACAGAGACAAAGTCAACCATGCTGTGGTATTCATTCTTTTTATTATCCCCATCATCAAACACACACTCCAGCTGGGGGAGCCACTGTGGGTGTGTTTACATTATTTTTGCAAGTACACGTGGTGGGCCTCTCCGGGAAAGATGCCGGTCCGTAGTCGAAGGTGGTCGGGGGTGGCTTGCTTGAGGTCGAAGAGCATATACCCGTGCTGAGGGGTTGTGGCATCTTTAAAGGCTTCAAAGGCAAACGGTGTGCGGCCGGGATATATCTGTCTCGCCAGGTGCAGCAGTTGAGTGGTATCTCTCGGGTTTTTGAAGACCACCAGGTAGTGGGCATTTAAGCTGATGTTCCGATGTTCTTTGTTTTAATTGAACAGATTCTGCACAATGTAGATGATGCTGAGCCGTCGATGGTGGCTGCCTTTGGTAAAGAGTTGGGTGACCCGCGCATCCGTCTCCGCCGTGAGATCATCCAGAACCACCAAGGTGTCGGGTTCCAAATCGGCCAGGTTGGGTAGGCCTTCCACGAACGTGATGTGGGGCATTGCTGCACACGCTGCCTGCCATTCTCCGTAACACCACACGACTCGGGCAATGGGTGGGGTGATCATGCTGTCGGCGTGTTGAAGGAGCTTCCGGACGAAGTGCGTTTTACCGGAGCCCGTCGGTCCTGCGATGACGCAAGTGAAGGGATGCTGCCACCGAGGGTCCATGGTTCGAGGTGTATCCGTTGTCGTGGTAACCCGCTCTTGTACATTTGGTACGAGTGAACTGGAGTGGTGGTGGTGGGTACAATGTCGGTCGTCGTTGTCTGTTCACTGTGAGGGATGATGGTGGTGGGTACAACGTCGGTCGTCGTTGTCTGTTCACTGTGAGGGATGAAATGCGGTGGGTCTTCAGACGTAGTGGGTGTACTTGGTGTAGGTGTGGAGCTTGGTGTGGAGCTCGATGTGGCTTGTACACGGGGTGTGGTGGTGACTGGGCTCGATACGGGGTTGACTGGTGCTATCTGTAGACCGGTTTCACTGGTGGCTGGTGTTCTCAGTTGGTTAAGTAACGTGCTGACATAGGCTACGTCGTAAAATACACCTCCGTACAACACACCCAGCAGGGTTAGCACTATCACCACAAAGCCCACTTGCGCTTTGCGCGTTTTGGGAGACGCTGTGTTCAGAGGCAGATGCTGTTTGTCCATAGCACTGTGGTCGGACGTGCAATGAAGGATGACGGTAGTGGTGTCTGGCTTTATAGTCGTTTCACCTGGTTGGCAGCGACCCAGGAATTGAAGGAACTGGGCCAGCCTTGCCATTTGACGAAATGAAACAGTTTGCCACGTCGACGTTCCGTTTTCAAAATCTGCTCCACCGTGTAGTAGTCTTGCTGTGTTTTACGACAGGCTGTAATTCCGTCTCGTAAAACGTCCCTAGCAACGGTTCCCCTTGAAGATCTTCCAGTTCATAGACTCGCTGCTGTCGGGGTAGGCGCCGTTTAATCAGGAAGTGCTCATCGCTCCAGTTGGGCAAGTAACTTTTCTCGAACTTGCCCTTGACTTTACTGATCCGTACAGGGTCCCCGACCTTGAACACCGTCTTCGGCGTTCGCTGCGATGGCCTGGGGTACAAGACACGCCGGACTTGGGCTTCATTGCGTTGGGTCACGGTAATGGGGGCTCTCTCTATACTCCGATGATAGGCTCGATTGTAACCACTCACAAGTTTCGGGAGAACATCGATGTACCGCCTTGTATTCTTATAGGTGAAATATTTATACATGCGGCCTTTGAATGTTCTGTTGAACCTTTCCACCACGGAAGCCTTGGTCTCGTTGTACGTATGGAAGAAAAACACCTTCTGTTTCTTGAGAAAGGCTTGGAACGGTCTGTTGAGGAATTCCGTGCCTTCGTCGGTTTGCAAATACAAAGGTTTGCGCCCGGTCTTGAAGATATCTTTGAACGCCGCTATGAGATTCGCCCCCGTTTTCGTCCGGATGGGTACCACCCACGCATACTTGGATAGGATATCGATGCACGTCAAGATATACCGATTCCCATCGTTGTGTTTGGCAAAGGCGCTCATATCGACCAAATCCGCTTGCCACTGGGCATCTATTCCTCCCACGATGACCCGGTTCCGTAGAAAATGGCGACGGACAGATCGATGTAAGGTATAGGTGTCTTGTTTTCTTAACCAATCTCGGACTTGGGCACGTTGTATCCCCTGGGGTTTGGCCGCTCGATAGAGAGCCGACAATGCACTATAGGCCGCCGGACTGTCGGGACTGTAGTATAAGTTATCCAACACCTTCTCCCAGCGCTTCATGGTGACAAATGATGATGGACCCTGGCTCTATCGTTTATTTATAACAGGTATATCTTGGGCCGGAGTTTCTTTCTGATTTTCTTCCTTGGCTTCCACAGTGTCCATGGTGAATGACCAGTCCAACTCGTCTGATGACCGCTTGATAAACACTTGATCCACATCTACCACGGCATCTTCCAATGCAGACCATAGATCAGGGTGAAGGGTAAAATGCACTGTACCCCCATCTAGCCGAGCCAATTGAGCAAAGAAAGGGCCGCGTCGGATGTACACATCGTGACACAAGTGGATGAGGTCGCCGTCCAGTTCACCAGACAACACCCGTTTGAATTTGGTCCAGCCCTCCCGGGACAGACGAATGTGAGCCGTGCACGGTTGTGTAGGGTCCGCATCGCAGATGTCTCCCACCTCCTCCATGATATCGACCTTATCCGCATACACGTGCAGGAAAACCTCGGGGGTCAAGCTGAGATACGCCAGTATTATATGCTCCGTCATGGTCAGTACGTGAATGGTACCAGATTTGACTGTCTCTCGTATTTATAGGGAGAACCCCGTGAGATCAAAGGATCGGGTGGTCAAAGTCTAGCCGGGTAATCAATGGCATCGTCGTCTGGTTCATGGCTAGACATTTGTTCATTGGGTTCTGCCGCTGCTTCTCTCAGGGCACGAGCCCACTCCAACTCGTCTGATGACCGCTCGTCCGGTGTAAACAGCTGGTCCACGATAGGCACCACTTTCGCGAAGGCTATCCACAGATCGGGGTCTAGTGTGAAGCCTCGCGTAGGGTCTTGTTAGCGGCCCAGGCGTGGGAAGAAGGGTCCACGGTATACGTAGATGGCATTGTCTATGTGGATGAGGTGTCCGTCGAGCTCGCCGCTCAACACCCGTTTAAATTTGGTCCAGCCGTCACGGTGTAGCGTAACCGTATTCGATACGGTCTCAGCGGGCGACCAGCAAACATCTCCACGGTCTTCCACGAGGGTGACTTTATCTTCATAGACGTGTAACCCCACCCGGGGTATAAGGGGAAGGATGGCTCGTAGGACTGGTGACATGCTTGATCCAATGACGAACGGTGAATGACACACACTCTGTCGGACCCTCGTATTTATGGTGAGGTCCCACTGTCAATACCACAGCGCCAGGGTCAATAGGGCACAGACTATTGTGAGGCCAACCAGCCGTCGCTGGTTCCGGCGTGAGCGCTCGTGGTCCATAGCCCGAGCATCAAGGATGGCTGTCATAGTCCAGTAGTGGTGAGTGATGGCACACCTCTCCATCGAGTGCACTCTGTCGAGGACCGCTTCTGTGAACTCGTTCAGGATCTGGCGTCGCCCCTCGTTGTCGTCGCCATCTGCAAACATGGACCGGACCACTGCTCGGTAACCCGTGAGTGAATTAACCACGGTGGCATGCTGTAAAATGCGAGTCGCATAGGGCTGGATCTCCGTCATGGCTCTGCGACCGTAGAAATGAAGGTGTGGGATCCAGAGGGACGTGTTTTATAGACCATGTCACACATGCGCGCCTAGATGTAGCTCTACGGGTGTAGTCCGTGATAGTACTATTCTGATTGGTTATGTGGCTCCTATGGAGATAGTACCTTATCGACAATGGGGACTACTTGTTCCAAAGCCGTCCATAGATCGGGGTCCAGGGTAAAACCACCGTCGTTCAGACAGAGGAGTCGAGCGAAAAAGGGACCCCAGAAAATGTAGACGTCGTCACACAGGTGAATGCTATCACCGTGCAGGTCACCCAACAACACCCGTTTCAAGGTAGTCCATCTTTCCGGTGACAAAGAGACGTGCGCTTTGGGTTCAGTCGTACACCAACACCTAAGTCCGCTATCGATGAGGTCCACTCGTTTGGGGTACAACAATAGGGTGCAGCCAGGTGTAAGCCTCCGGGTAGCCTTCTTTCACCTCGGGGTGTAGTAAGTCATCCACCTCGGGGAGTACATCTTTCAGTGCCATCCATAATGGTGGACAGAGTGTGATATAGGTACCTCCACTCTGTTCCAACCGGGGAAAAAGGGAATCCTCTCCAGCAGTGCGTATGTGCACACCGACTTCCACGTGCATGAAATCCCTTTCGGGCTCTTTTCCCTGTAACAATCGTATCAATAGAGTCCAGCCTGATAGCGATAACAAAATCTCCACCTTCTGCGGTGCGTCTTGGACCAGCTCCAGGTGATCGTCATTGACGATGAGGTAGACGTCGGACGTCAGTTGGAATAACGCAAGCTCTGTTCCGCTCGCTGCCATGGTGGAGAATGAAAAGCGAACGGTTAGAGAGGTGGCTTTATAGTGTACCCGTTGGGTAGGGTTTTATACACCGTGCGTGGCACTTGTTATACTCGCTTGCGCCATAAGGTCAATAAGGTTAGAAATGCGCTTTTTCTACTACGCCCTGTGACGGCCCTTCGTGAAAGTCCGTGATTGTTCGGTAGTGTAATGTTATTTTGTATAGGATTTCATTTAACATGAGATTTCACTAGTGAAAGCTTAAGCACAAAATGAGGACAAATAGGCCAATGAATGCAGCAATGCCCTAAATATTCTCACTTTTATACACCTACATAGAAGTACCCGGATGTAGGCGCAGACGTGAGCGAAATTCTAGTACCCGTCCATTGGTTCTTTTATCGATCGCTCATTGGCTCTTTTTCTCGCCCGCTGATTGGTCCAAATGGAACTGCCCATCCTTCCCAGGTTACTTTACAATCCACTTTTGGGGTTCAAGCTCTGTATATCGATGCCGCAACATTGTTTCCGAACCTTGCCGAAAGGGAGACCTTGGATCTTTTGACCTGGATGTGACCTTTGACCTTTTGACCCGACATTCATCCGCGCACTGCCGGTGATGACGCGCGCGCGCGCGCTGCGGCCGGAGAATCCGCGCGCGCTGGGGGGCCGGGCCGGGCCGGGCCGGGCCGGGCCGGGGAAAACCCCGGAGGTTGAACATCCGGACGTCTAAGAGAACATTGGAACTCTTCTGGGTTTGGAGGTGAAACCCGGAAGTGACGTCACAACCCACGTGACCTGCGCAGCAGAATGGAAACGACACCCTAGACTAGCCCCCTCACATAGGCTTCACATGGATACCTCACTCGATCCCATCGGCCCACTAGTGGCCCACCTAGACCCCAAAACGTCTATTTCCATACCCTTTGTCCATGCGCATGCGCAGAGTGACGATATTCCAACCCCGCACTCACCTCATCATTTGCCCCCTCACATAGGCTTCACATTGATACCTCACTCGATCCAATCGGCCCACTAGTGGCTCCCCTAGATCCCAAAACGTCTATTTCCATACACTTTGTCTATTGCGCATGCGCAGAATGACGATATTCCTACCCCACATCCATCCCATCGGTTGCCCCCTCACATAGGCTTCACATTGATACCTCACTCGACTCCATGGGACCATTAGTGGCCCACCTAGATCCCAAAACGGCCACCCCGTATGGACCTATAAACCCATAGCCATGCAGTATAGGCCTATGGGTCTACCCAGGCCTCGGTGACTTTTTCCAAAAATTTCACCGTTTCGCTCCGGGACCCTTCCCATCGTGTTCTAAATGACGAGACGTGAAAAACAAATCCAGGCAACCCATATCATAATGAACGTGTGTACATTTTCCAGGTTGGACCTATACCCCCCATGGCCAGCCTATGGGCCTATATACAGACCTCGGTGACTTTTCCCAAAAATTTCATCGATTCGCTCCGGGACCCTTCCCATTGTCATTTTCTTGGCGAGACAAGAAAAATGCGACCCCACAACCCATAGTAAAGCCCACGAAAAAGAAATGACCATCCCCATACCCCATACAGGCATTTCCCCTTGTATTGTATAATACAGACCCCTATTGTAGAGGTAAAGTCCGTATTCCGCTTTTTATAGTTTGGGAAAAAATCCTAATTTTACATGCACCCACCCCATTGACTTGATAGGCAGGTTCCAATAAGCCCGGGGATCGATAGTAGCCCTTTTGGCTAGGGTTGATAGGGGTTTTCCCATATGTTAGGCGTAAAGTCCGTATTCTGCTTTTTATAGTTTCGTGAAAAAATCCTAATTTTACATGCACCCACCCCATTGACTTGATAGGCAGGCCCCAATAAGCCCGGGGACCGATATTAGCCCTTTTGGCTAGAGTTGATAGGTGTTTTCCCCTATTTTAGGGGTAAAGTCCGTTTTGCGCTTTTTATAGTTTCGGAAAAAAATCCTAATTTTACATGCACCCACCCATGACTGGATGCCCCTTCACGAATGCTTCACTTTGATACCTCCACTCGACCAATCGGACCCAACCACCTCGCTGGGGTCTAATAACACCCCAGCCACCAGTCAGATTTTGGACCGGATTCGGGGCCTTCGCGCACATCGCCGGAAGTGACATCATATATAGTAAAATAGATGTTTAACGAAAATTTTGATTACTTTTCAAGTCTGCATAATACCTCCGTTGACCTAGCGTTAAAAAGAATTATCTGGAGATAATTTTCCCTGTTTATCTGGGCAGAGCATATGAAAAGTAGTTCGTTCATGTGCAACACTAAAGGAGTCGTTTGGTCGGATTCAAACTGAACCGTGCGTTGGTTGGTTTCCCCTATACGTCATAGCAACGTAGTAAAGGTCAACTTCCGCTATTGGAGGCAGGGATGTTATTGGAGCCTGCGAAATGGAGCATGCGCTGTGGGGAGGTTGAATCGGACCATGCAGCGTATTTCAAGTCTAGGGACTACTTTTTCTCCGCGGAAGCTTTTTCCCGCGACCGCATCACCACCAGACCGCATCACCGCGGAGGAATACACACGCAGCTGGTGGCGCCCCCTGGCGCCACAGATGTAAAAGGCGATGGGGCGATGGGGCGATGGGGCGATGGTTATACATTTAACCTGGAAACAGCGCCCCCCGGGTGGATGCAAGATCATAATGAATATCCCCTTACCCTACTACTAAAATGTTTATTGTAGCCTATATATGAGGAGGGGGTGCTACATATTAAAACTAGTTACAATCTAAGATGAATTTAGTTTCAGGAGTATTTAGATTACGACGTTTGGATATGATCAATGCATTTGGATTTTAAGGAATTTATTTCAAGTAGTCAGAGTTTACAATACTGATGAAAAGAATCGAAACAGTGTTGGCGTCCTGTGTCGCTTTCAGACAGCAGCACCAAGTCATAATCTCATCAGAGATTCTGTTCATTTTTTTTTACATTGTGTGTATATGTTTCACAGAAGTTTAAATCGTCAATAAATATCCAAAATAGCCAGTGTCGCCCTGGCGCAGACCGTTTTTAGAGGGAAAGAAATCGCGGTCATGGAATTATTAAATTTGATTGCTACGGTACCTCTGAGTTTTCATACATGATCTTAATTATTTCATAAACACCAGTGTCATCAATTCATATGAGTTTAAGCAAGAGAGCTTGTCTCCAGACTGTATCAAAGGCTATATTGTGAAGTCTATGAAACAATGTATAAAGGCTTACCGGTATTTAAATTTATGTAGGTAGGCCTATACATGTAGTTGTCTTTGATTTTTTAATTATAAATAAATTCTGCAAGCTTTACGGAATCCAGCTTTATTATCGGAAACTAGATTGTTATCTTCTATGTGGCTGTTAAGTCTATATCAGTATACATGACACTTAATTGTGAATTACTTTTCCGAGGCACCTTGGTAATACCCATCCTCGCGAGCCAGTGTATCGATCGAATTGGGATCCCTCTGCGAGGATTTAGGATTTACCTGGACTTGTGAAGATGGGTAATACCGCGATAGGCCTAAAGTTTTGAGGATCAACTTTTCACCCTTTTGTCCGAAGAACACTCCCGGCTTTCGTATGTCCAACCTTTTTTATTTCACACTGGTAAAAACTTTTTTGAATTTTCAGAGTGCAAAACGCTGCGTTTTGATAGATTATGATATGGGATAATCACATCTGTCAATCTCTCCAGAAAACCATCAACTGATGACCATAAGTCTAGTTAGTGTTTTATTTATTTATTTTTTTATTCTTAAATTATTGGGGGCACCCTGTTTGGAAGTTAGAACTCGGAACTCAGAAGTCCGAAGTCATGTCATTCCACAAATCGTACCATGGACATCCCAGTTTTAATAGTTCTATATAAAAATAATAATTTTAAATACAGTTTGACAATAAAAATTCCCACATTTTAGTTTGTAAGAAAGTGTACGCCTCTTTTTCACACGAGCTAAGCTGTTGATTGGCTTGCGATGAGGTATACGTAGGCCTGCGGCGTGGGATTGGATTGCTCGAGGTCAGAGCGCACGTGACCAGAGCATGGAGGCCAACAAAATGAGCAAAATGGAAGTTGGGAACGCGAAAAAATGAGACAGTTTGACGAACACTTGGGTCAGTGAAAGTTGGGAAAATGTGGTGCTTCGTGTGTCAGCCGAACTCGGTAGTTCTGGAAGTCGAAGTGGACCCAAAAGCTGACGGCCAAGAATGCTTGGACAAGGTGAAAAATTGTGTTTCTTTTCTTGCATGTTGAGGGCTAAAATTCGTCTGCATGATTTCAGCTGTGTTGTGCAAATTGATCAGATTTGTAGCTTCCTTCTTTTCTAATTTGATGACTATATGGAGCTTTCATTTTCCTTTTGTAAGCTTTGGACATGTTTATGCTTGGAGTACATTAGTTTATACTGGTTGCAGAATGCGTATAAATTGTAATAAAATAGGTGCAAATACAAGGCCCCCCGTCGACTGGTTTCGTCGATCAGCTGGCCGTCTCTGCGATCAGCTGTGAAAGTAGGTCAATATGGCCACTGTTTACCTCTCAAATTATTGACAGTTCGCAAGCAGTGCGGCAGCACTCTTGACCCGACAGGACAGTGCAGACAAGGTGTTTATTATGGCAAATAACCTGTTACCAGTCCTTTATTTTGTTTAACGGAACGCATGGAGTCTGCATGGGGAGATAATAATTTGCTGTATTTTGTGCATCTATGATTATCTTAGCATCCCCCACATGCACCTTCACGCTTAAGTTCCCCCCACTTTTTGGCACCACAATGTTATAAGTCCTATCTTAGATAGCACCAGTCCAACATTTAACATGGCCGGTATACATGTAGAGTTCAGCCCCCTCCACTTTCAAATGTGCTCCGCGGCTCCTCATCTAGCATGACTGCCCGGTTATTGGACACTTTTTATGAATAAGAGTCTGCAGGTCGGCCATGCAACCACGTATGGCCGAGAAAGTAACACTGGACAAAGGACTACATCTTTAGTGATAAATCGTCATAAAAAAATATTGAAGAAAAAATACGGGGAGAGGCTGGGAATAGTTGAAACGCAGGGACCATCCACGTTATGAAAATGCAAGTTTGCGCCCAGTTATTGGACACTTTTTCAGTGATGGATTTATTTGAAACTAATCCACTTACTGTAAAATTGTTTGTCCCCCAGTCTTTAGTAAACATCCAAGAATATTTAAACATGAATCCGCACTGTAGTCCACAAATGAGTTTTGGAATGAGCGTCGAAGATTCAACCGGTCCCAAATTTTGCAGTTTTTGGGAGTGTCCATTATCCTTAGCTGTCAATCAGTGCTATTGCCACTGTGGGCCACACGTCATGCTATCGTAAACTGGCTGCTCCCGGAAATGTTCCAGTTTTAGACGGAGTGGCGGGGAGAAATTTACATCATCTGCCAAACTCGGGTCGTGTTGCACACTGAGATTCAGACTGAAGATTCTCCATATTTGTGGGAACATTTTCAGCCAAATTTTGTTGAATTTAATCAAACCTGCCATCAGGAATGAAACTCTGAAACTGGAGGAAATTTTCTGACACATTTTTTCACCCAAATTTGTAAGACTATTTCCGACCCGCATGAGGGCTTAACGTGCACAAATGCCGTGAGTAAATAGAAATTTATCGTCGTGTCTTTGTAAAATTTAATTTGTATTACAGTTGTCATGTAATATGCCCAGAAAATAGCTCCGCTGGGTCTAGGTGTCCAATAACCGGGCAGTCCTGCTATAGCCATTACTACTCGCCACTTCATGTGAGTTGGTTCTCCATCCAATTTATAAACTTGTCAGATATCATAACCTTTTCTTCATGATCTAATATTGCACTTACATGTATTTTTACTACTGTTCAACTTCAAGATACTGATAAGATAAAATGTATTGACCAAAACACACAGCATTTGCCGACCAGTAATACAGACATCATACATAAACGAAGACGCCTGTGTTAGCAATTGTGTATATGGCAACAGAGAAACGGACACTCACATTCTATGTTTTCACATGCATCTTTTTCAAACATTCTCTCGAGCCAGTGTATCGATCGATCTGTTAGGAACGATACACTGGCTGGTTAGTTACCCACAGCATTTCTGGATTTAAATCAAACCAATCCGTGAACGCACTCCGCTAGTTGATAACACCAGTCTGCTGTGAGGTAGGAAATGTGACTGGTTTGAATTTCTTCACTGGGATTACTACTTTGATGTCGGGCTGAAATTGGAAGTCAAAGCAAAAAACGCAGGCTTGAGATACCAACATACAAACGTGGGGGATAAAATGTACAAGATTGTATAATACAGGCAACGACTCAAGAACTCATTCGAATCACCAAAAATGTCCAGCTAAACCCTCTGCGAGGATTTAGGATTTACCTGTGCAGATTTACATGTCCATGCTGCACTTGCGGAAATTTTAATGCAAAAATTGCCTGTCCTGTAAAATGTTACCCCACTAATTTTAATGGAGTGTGAGTTACATGTACTGGCCACCATGGCTGCATGGTTGCGCGCATTAGGAGATGTAAAGAGAAGTCTCTGCAGTGACAATATTTTACACCCATTGTCTCAGGCACAAACTGTTATGACAGTTCCCAACCTCTACCTCCATTATCAAGATATGGGCTAATATTATGTGGGTCTCGCTGTCATAAACCTTGGCCTTGACTTCTAGCTAAACTGGTATAATATGACAGTAGAAACCTGATCCAAGTTATGTACATGTATGCAGGGGTGTAACTTGACTTTTTCAGGCGGTTGCCACAAGGGCAAGCTAAAAGTTTAAACTGGTTGCCCTAAATCAGATTCACTTGCCCTCACATGGCAGGTGACTAGAATATCAACGAGCCTCGTGAAAATATTCAATTGTGGCAATATTTATTTCCGATTCCAGTATCTACAATTCCTCTTTCCCGCTTCGCTCTATCACGAGCTTCATCGCTTAAAGCAAGGGCGGCCGGCAAAAAAAAAAGAACAAAACAAACAAACAAACGAAAAAAGGAAAGAAAGAAAGAAAAAGAAACCTAACATAGCATATAAGATCACGTATCTTATTCAATTATTACAGGAGAAGTAAACTTATCACCGCCAGTGCATACCATTAGGCCTAAAATAAGATTGCAATTGATCAGTGATCAAAGCCATAGATTGACGATTTCGGGCTTCAATCGAGAATGGAATAGTGTGCTCCAAATCCAATCAAATGCCGCCTATTTGGACAAAAAACATCAAAACTTCCGATAAGGAGAATTTTTCGTAACTTTTTCACTACAAACTTATTTTGTTTTTCAATTGAGATCCCAGTACTTCTTTATTCACAAACAAGAGATATACATGTACAAACTCTCAACTGCTTTTCATAAAGAAACCCTAGAAATAAACCTACTGTCTTTCCCAGATAATAAATCCCAGACGTTTTCGGTGATATTTCGGAGAAAATTTATCGTACAACATTGAAACTTCACACAGTATATAAACTAAAAAGCCCGAATTGTATTTCTGTCTTTCATTAAAATTTGTTGAGAACTGACCAAAGTCACCGATACCTACCATGTTATTTTGGGGCCACGATAACTTTGATCTGCCATTGTTAAAACATGCGAGCTTGACGTAAAAAGTCAAAAATATCTCACAAATTTCCCATCTAATTTTTGTTTTCGCGATTTATTGAGAACTACTGGAGGGGAATAAATTTAGTATTTTTTTTTTATCTACTGTGTGAAGTTTCAATGTTGTCGGATAAATTGTCCCAGAAATATCGTCGGAAACGTCAGAGACGAAACGTGCTCAGACACGCGCTGCTATCGGGGCACGACAGTATTGTCTAAGGATTAACTTGAAATATAGTGCAAACCTGAGACTGAATGATCACTTCAGCTTGTACATGTATATCATTGCAGTGATCGTCTTTGTTATGAGACATTTTGGGATAAATCAAAGTTCAGTTGTTACAACGTTATACTACTCAGATGCTCCCAGAGAGTGCCAATTTACCATCAAGTTTCAAAAAAAAATCTTAAGCTGCGAGGGGGGATACCCCCCCTCTCACACTCTCCCCCTCTCAAGCCCCCCCCAAATCTGACCACTTGTCTACGCCCTTGTAAAGATATATGATGAGAAACTATTTGGTTCAGATGCACATTTAGAGTTATTTCTTGATCCACTATGAGCTCATGGTAAAAGACTGGACATGCAATAATTTGTTTGGAACCAAATCCACTTGCCATGAAGGGCAAGTGTAAATTCAATTTCACTTGCCCCCAGCAAGTGGGCAAGTGTGAAGTTACACCACTGGTATGGACAGGGTTCAAGTTATGGTCATCGATTATGCCAAGTATGGCACTTTTGTGGAAGGGATCAAGTGGCTAAATTGATAGCTGCATGTACATGTACATGTACATGTAACTCCCAGTATACATGTAAAAGCTATTTTCAGACTGTACACGCTAATCAAAAGGTTCAGTGTAATTTTGGGCCAGAATACATGTAGAAAGCAAATTGTACTGTATTTCACAAATTACAGATGTCAACAAAAATGATATATGCATACATGTACATGCACATCATGTATATCTCATTGACAGGGCTGCAGTAAATAAACAATAAGTTTTTCCTGGTCAATGACAATTTGTAATTCATTATCAATGCATACATATACATGTATCATAAGCTTATATGTATAATGGCAAATTACACCTACATGTATCAACTTTACCAATTAGTTCACATTCACCTGACATAAGCTTAATGTTTTCAGGCAGAGAAACCAGCATTCACACTTTTCTCCATTTACACAGCCTTTGATCACACAATTGATGCCTGGACCCATTCAGTGCCCAAATACATGATCGTCAGTGCTGATGCCTGTCATCAATTCAGTCATTGGTCATTTTACATGTGTCCTCGAGACCCTGTCAATTGAAATTTTCTGGTCTCGCATCTCCGTAGAAATGGACTACTTGAATTGATGGGTGGGAAATAAACAGCGAAGCTCGCTGGAGATCTTTGATCTTTGGAACTCCGACAACATTGGGGATGTCCACTGACTGTCAAAACAATATGCAATTTTATTCAGATATGTTGTGAACTGTATATCAGCTCTGGACATAATCAAATTTCATTTTCGTGCAGGTGTGCCAACAGCTGGGAATTATCGAGGTGGACTACTTCGGGCTGCAGTTCCACGGTAACAAAGGGGAGAAACTCTGGCTCAACCTGCGTAACAGAATTGACACACAGTTAACTGGACCTTTGCCATACAGGTTTCAGTTACGAGTGAAGTTTTTCGTGCAGCCTCATCTTTTATTACAAGAAACAACAAGGTAACTTTTGTGTTCGATATGCAACGTCAGTATCAGTCATGTTTTGTGGTTCAATTACCGAGTTAATTGATAGTTAATGCCTCATTCAAAGCGGTTGGTCCTGAAATTGAAATTTTATGCCGTCCATGACCTGGGTCGAAATATTGAAAAAATCCTAGGTACCTGTCTCAGGTGACATGTACTTATTTTTCTACCTGTCTCTTGGATGTATCAACCTTCAACGTGATGGATCCACTATTGACAACAAGGAGAATGAATTCTTTTTGACTTGCAAAAGGTGAGGGAGAGTTTTCTTTGACTTGATGAACAAAAAATACTTTGTGACTAATGTGTATGATAAATATTTCACCTGTCACAAGAGACCCGCAGTTTTGTTTCAGCCTGACAGTGTCACAGGAAAATCTACCTGTCCGGAACATTTCGACCTCCAGCGTGAAATGATATCATTGCCCTTGTGACGATGTGCTGATGACTGTTGTTTCAAATTTAACATTAAAAAATTCCCTTACCAAAAATTCTTGTAAGATCTTACAAGAAAGTGTCCTGTAAGATCTTGTAGGACAGTCTTGTAAGATTTTGGCACTTTTCTTGTAAGACTGTCCTACAGGATCTTACAAGATCCTACAAGACTGTCCTACAGGATCTTACAAGATCCTACAAGACTGTCCTACAGGATCTTACAAGACTGTCCTACAGGATCTTACAAGACTGTCCTACAGGATCTTACAAGATCCTACAAGACTGTCCTACAGGATCTTACAAGATCGTCCTTCAGGATCTTACAACATCCTACAAGACTGTCCTACAAGATCTTACAAGATCGTCCTTCAGGATCCTACAAGATCTTACAAGACTGTCATACAGGATCTTACAAGACTGTCCTGCAGGATCTTACAAGATCCTACAAGACTGTCCTACAGGATCTCACAAGACCGTCCTTCAGGATCCTACAGGGTTGTCCTACAGGGCTGTCATTTGTGTCAATTAACGCAGATAGAATAATGCTGGATGGTTGTGCAGGATTGTCCAATATACTGCAGGTTTACGATGAAACGTTTCGTGTCGAATGAGATAGTCAACATAACAAATTATATGCATTCATTTCATACATTTTATTGTATAAAACAGAAACGTATAGACAGCTATACACACAAAACAGAAACGTATATACAGCTATACACACAAGGGATTATTATGTTGTCATGTCATACATTTTATTATATAAAATAGAAACATTTATAGGGAACAGCAACCAGCACATGCACGTAGCATCCAAAGTCCAAGGCATCCATGTTTTTCTCAACAGATCAAGTGTCTTTTATAACTTTTTAGCTCCCCATTCAATTTTGATTTCATCGCGTCCAAAATCACCTTGCTGGTCAAAAATGAAAAGTCATCAAATTAGCAAAGAAATTGTTATCAAGTTATCAATGTGTCAAGTTATCCTGAAACTATTCAGAGGTTATCCTCATAATTTAAATGGGTAGAATGGTAAAAAATTGTTGTGACATTAGCGAAAAAGTATGATTAGAGAAATCTTAGAAATATTACACTACATTCAACTGGCATATTGCTGATATTAGTGAATGTGACGATAACCAGGATGATTTGCATTGAAAGATCATAGAAATGTGATGTTATTGTTATTGGTGTGCCCTCTGCAAGAACCAAACAGGTGCCGCTCACTGAATATAGATTATTTGGGTCCAGTAGCACCACGGTCATTCAAGTCATTTGTTATTAATGTAAAATATACATTCTTGAATGCATGTTATGAGTCAGCAATATAAATT
>JAVTVY010040611.1:0-18544 GCA_036873755.1 Hanleya hanleyi | reverse complement strand
AGAAAACCAAGTACAGTCAAACTGCTGTCCAGTCCTGTGCAATCTCTCTGGTTTGGATGACAAAAAATCTCAGTGGACCCAATGAATTTTGTCTTTGTCAGTTAAATAAAACTGTCTCTCTAAAAGGAATGCAATAAACAAAGCATCACAGAAGCAATCATAGGCATGCAGGAGTCATGCGTAATAAAATATAACTTTATTCTTTCTGAGAAAGAATGAATCAGTAGGAACTATGTTTCACTGTGTGCTTTGTTCAACCCTGAGGCTACAAGACCACAAGAGAAAAGTGGGTCACCTTTCCAAAAAATCTATTTGGGTGAACCTTTATTAAGGTCTTCCTTCTTTGCGAGAATGTTTTGTTTTATCTATCAAGGTGGTTCCTGTCTCATAACATTACCCGGTGATTAATCTTAAATTTTCCACTGTGGGTACCTAGGGTACTAATCAGAGGAAAAATGATTAAAAAAAGAATTTTCATGTGTACATACCTGCGAATATCACCATGTCAGCCATTTTTTGCCAAAATTTATGAAACTAATTTTTCTGCACGACAAGGTACAGCATACTTATACATTTCCATCAATACTATACTTTATGTAGAGGAACTTCCTTCGATCTTAGAAGCACCAAAAAGTTGAATATAAATGCCTGATTTTTCATATAAATTCTGCATTTAATCCAACTGTATTGATTTCCAGACTATGAAATTATCTCCAAAATCAAAAATCATCTGCTGATCTATGCTGATATTTGAAAAAAAAATGGTTCCTCACCATGTGACCTTTTTATTTACTGAACAAAAATTGTGAGCCTAGATGCTTTTTTTTCTATAAAATGCTTTGAGTGTCTCTATCCCCATAGTTTCACAACATCATCATCTCTCCTGATGAAGTCAGCCAAGGTGAAATATGATGTTGGGAGAGTCATCAAGGAGAATGACATCACCAAAGTTAATCTGATAATTCAATCTGAAGAATTGCTGCAAGAAAACATTTTGTTGTAATTCTCCAAAAGTATTTACAATATGTTAATTTTGATGGCTACATACATGTAAATTCAACCATTCAGAATTTGTTTTACATTCAAATGTAGAGTTGAATGCTGTATTTACGGTTTCTGAGTTATAGTAAACTTACCATATGTGAAGCTGCAAATACAATGTATGCTAATAAGAAAAAGCAAAATTTGGAGAGAGAAACTATAACCAACAGTTAAGAAAGAATTACGTTTTATTGATCCTTTATTTTCCCTTGTATGTGTGAGGGGGGGGGGCGGATAATGTGTTTGTTATTGCATATAATGTTCAGCCAACCATCAAATTTTACGTTGTTTTTTTTTCCTTATTTACTGCAATAAATGTCCAGAGAACCTTTGGTTTCTACATAATATGGTATTCCCCCTTATAATTCAATCCCCTATCAAAAGGGCAATTATCTGATGTGAGACACACGAAAGATAATTGACAAAGGATCTGCTGCAAGTTGTTTTGTCAATCTGTTATCCAGGGTATTACCTTTTTAAATGGGAGATCTTACACCAAAGCCTTCCCATTCAATCACAAAATTCAATTGGTTGTTCTAATAAATGTTACCACCCTCTAAAATCATTGAAATAACAAAGAAATAATCGATTATATCCATCATTTTGAACCATTTTTGCAACTTCCTGTCCTAATAAATTTGACCACCCCCAGAAGATGGTGAGGAATTTCACTTCCTGTGATTGAATTATTAGAGGGATTACAATACATTTGTTGTTGCATTAGCTTACATCATCATGTATTTCTGTCTCTCTTCCTTGGACACAGACGGCCTCATGTTCTCAGCAGCGTTCACCAGATCTGATTGGTCCACCTGTATCAGGTGACTTTCTGTGTCCTCATGGACCATATCCATATCACTGATACTGGCCGATGTGCTGCGATATCTCGTTATCTTCCTCAAACGCCTCTCCAAATGATTCACCTGACCAAGTACAAACATGATGTGTTACGGAGTTAGTTATGTTTCTGGTTGAAAAAAAAATATTAATAAGATCTTTTTTTTTCTACCCCTTGGACTGATTATCTTACAACTGAAGTCCTAAAATTTGTCAAACAAAGTAGAACTGATGATTCTACATCAAATATTAAAGAAAAAGTCACCATATATTTATCTAGTTCTGCTGCTCCATATCTTTTGAAAATACACGGCATGTACAAGAAAATATTCCTTATTTCTAGTAATTTGTGAACTTAAAAGAAAAACGTCTCAAATTTAAACAGTTCTAGTTTCTTGATCAATTTTCTACAAAAAGTAGATTTATCTTCATTTTACAGTCATTTCATGGCTCAAATTTTTGGAATTTTCTGATGAACTGCCAATTTTTTTGTGGCTAGGAAAATTTTCAAGAAAACCATCGGATGACCTGCTATAATTTTAAATGACCAGCTAAATTTATGTTAAGAATATTTGATGCTGAAGAGTAAATGTATGAAATGAACATCCGATTTATGAATAAGGTAATATTACACAGCTACGAATTGACAAATCGGATGACCAATTTTCATTTGAACTGCAGATGAAACTAATGCAGAATAAACAAATTAAAGATTGAAATCTCGTAAATTCTAAGAAATGTTCATGGCCTGCGATTTTCCCCCCTTTATTCCAATTTCAGCTGGCCATTTCAAGGATGGCCTGCAACACTCAAGTTTTGGCCTGCTTCTAGCCATTCGCAGGGCATCATTTTGAGCCCTGCATCTGTTGTTGAAAATGAATGGAACACAAAAGCAAAAGCTCACACACATCTAGAGTGTGAAATCAAATATGTTTGTATTGATTATGTTTAATCACATTTAAACGACCAGAATAATGGAAGGCAGGCAACTCTGATTCCATTCTGGTCAACTTTCTCACTGAGAGTTACATCCCTTCAATAGAAGAACTTGAAAGGCTGAAAAATGCATGTATATGTAGCATCACTTCTGCATGATTTATTCAACACTAGTTCAGCAGTAGACTACAGTTAATATTGCTTCATTACTTATCATTTTACTCATCTAACTTTCAAGGGGAATACTCAGCTGGCATGTCTCTGGTTCATGTAATGTGAATAGACCAAATTATAAAGCTGGTGATCAAGTATATTCATAAGCGACATGCCTCAATACAGTCAGTAGCAACTGGTAAATAGGCTAGCTGACAGCGAGCTGGATGGGTGGGCAAGGGCTTCACTCCCGATACTTTCATTTGGTCTATGATTAGAATGGTATTAGTACCCAATCACCACAGCTGGAGAGCGGTCCATCAGAAACTTTGAATGGAACTTGAGAGGTGGTACAGGGCTGGATTGTTGGAGAAGGGGATACAGATACCCCTTTATATTTTTTTGTGAAAATTCATTATTTAAACAAAGGGATGAAAATAAATATCTAAATCTAAGATATGACAAATCACAGATATATCACTGAAGCAGATTGGAGAGGTTAGGATTTAAGAAGAGCAGGAGTGATCACTCACAGTAACTCCCCTAAATTCTAATTCACAAGAGTGAAAAGAAGCTCATATTATCAATGGCAATTATATGCATTGCATAGTAGTATGGTCTTCTTGACCCAGAAAACACTATTCCAGTGAGGGGAGTGAATTTTAGCTCTTCTGCTTTTTCCAAACCCGAAGCACTGAGATTGGTGAACTTCCTTAAGAGTAGCACCAGGAAAAGTGAATTCTGTGATTCTATAATTGCATCTTGACCTTTCAGTAGTCCGTCAGTTTTGGGTTTTATCAATAACATGCAGCTTCGCATAAAGATCGAGCCCTTCAGGTTGCACATCACTGGCAATGACAATACATCTTGTTATAAAAATTTGACTTCTTTGTCAGTGATGTTGAAGTTGGATTGAAAGATGAACTATATTATAAAACTTGAAATAAAGATTAGGTTTTTTTCCAAAAGTAAGCTTATACATGTCATTATGAATACATGTACAATAGAAATTTGGTCTGAGATGTGGGTGTGAAATGCCTGGACAAATATGATTCATGCAAAAGCTTTAGGTTAAATCATGATGTCAAATGGGATTCGATACCAAAAAAGATTAACCCAGAAAACTTTCAGAGTCCAAAAGAAGTCAAAATTATTCTAAGTCCAGCCTAAACAAAAAACATTAACCTTCCAGCTCGAGTCTAACGTTGTGCTAAACATAAAAACTTAACCGGACACCGACACCGATACCAACACCTACACCGCCACTTTCCCCCTCTCTCTCCCAATACCTCGTCTACTTCGTATACGGCGAGCTGAAAACGACTCTGTACACTTGACAGACATAAGGCCATAAAAAGTTAATTAATTGTTTCTCAAGTGGCGCCGCATCCTCGATTTCTCTCCCGCTGGGCACTTTTTTTTCACTTTTTGAAAAAAAAAAAAAAAATCCGCCGCATCCCTGGCATACTGTCCGCTCCCATTCTTTTTATTGCATGTGTAAATGTGCTTGTAAACTGTGTTTATTCGTTGTAATGTCTATTCGTTTCCCAAAAATGGTGTTTTACTATGTTTGTGAAAAAGAAAAATGCTTTAATACGTACAGATGTCATCGCCATGATCGTATCGATCACAAAATAGTTTACAACCGGCAGTTGCGCGAACTCGTTCCAGTTTCAAACCAAACTGCGCATATACAAAAATCAGACCTGAATATAAGCGGAAGCGGACTGCCGTATGTTTTTATTATGTAAATTTCGCTTCTCCGTTATCGTAATTTGATAAATAGCGAATAGTATATTTATCATAACATTATTTATTAAAATCTTCGTCATAAATTGTGCACATTTCAACACGAAAGGCTGTAAATTAAAGAAATATTTTCATCCTAGTCTCCGGTTCCAGCGTCGGTTATGCTTTTCATTATGCTCTTTGCCTAGATAAACAATTCATCGGAAATGGGTCCAATGAAATGAAATTTGTGATTGTATTTTTACCGCATTTTGTATCCGTTTTCACAATGCTGGTTTCAGCATACATTGCTGAATGTCGAGAACGTGGGGCGGTTAACATGCTGAAGGACTGGACAATTATACAGGTTAGCCCAAGTGCCACCGTGATCGAGGTCCTGAACGAGGTGACCGGTATCACCCGATGCCCAGATTTCGACGACGCGATATCGTGTACAATTGGAAAATCTAAGCAGGACGGAGATTCCATCCCACTTCAGGCCACAATCGGAGAAGCAGTTGATTTGTTTGGCCATTTTCTTAGATATAAAATAGATGTACAAGAAACTGGATTGGATCAATAAAAGTTTATTTTTTTTAATATGATTTCATCTTGCATCATCTGATTCCTCATACCCCCCCATCCATGACATTAAACAATGGATATCACAATATAAAACAGAAGTCCAGTTTGAGTGAAAATTGCATTTATTTCATAGAATATTTCATTTTGTGTGTGTTTAAACATATATGGTCTTCCCGGCTTGTAAAAAAAAAAAAAAAAAGATAAAAAACCGCCCGCATCCTTCCTTGAAAAAAAAATAAAAAATAAAAAAAAAAACGCCCGCCCGCTCCTGAAAAAAAAAACCCACTTGAGAAACAATTAATTAATTTTTTATGGCCTAATATTTGGCCGATGATCAATTTAATCGAATCGTCTGAACATGTAAACAAGCAGTTTTCAATGCCTGGTAATCTCCCCAAGAGCAATGCTGTATACATTGTATGTGATATGGTAGATATGAGAGATAAACCCAGATAAATATGTAAAATATCATATAATCACAAACCTGATGTATGAGCTGTTTCTCTTTCTCCGGCTCTAAATCCACAGCACCATCCTCCAGTCGTGGAATGTATGACACATTATGGCTTGAAGACTTCAGTTTGTCTTTTACTGAAACGATTTGTTTCAGTTCTTCAGTTCCTGGATTTCCCATACTACTGCCACTGCTGGCTTTGGAGCTCAGTTGCGAGTAAGAGTTTTCTCCCTTGGAATGGCTTTCACCATTTGAGTCCGAAGAGTCGTCTCCCTTTAACCTGGCAGTCATTTTGTGGATGGCCTCCAATTGAGCATTGTAAAGTAAAGCTTTGAAGTCTGCCCCACTGAAATATTCACATTTATCAGCCAGAGCGTCGAGGTTAACGTCCGGCCCCAGATTCATCTTGGTAGATAAAGCCCTGATGATAGCAAGCCTTTCATCCTGTACATAGAAACAGAGAATTAAGGATAAATATTCGCTTTGACACATTTCCACTGCAACGTGGTATTGTGATGTTGTGCAACAATCAGATTGGCGACAGCATCTCAATCTCAAAGGAAATTACACATTACATACTAGTGACACCAGATGGTGTTACAATAGAAATATCCTATTGAATGCAGATATGTCCAAATACAACATATTACATTGACCAAGCCCAATTCTGAAGTTTTTGGAAATATTGTTACCTCAATTTATTGTTATCAATTCATAAATTCACCCCATGGCAGAGTGCATTGTGCGATCATACATTGATGGTAACAATATCCTGAAGTCATTTCTGGATACATGTCTGTGGTAACATGAACTCGGTACCCTTAACTTTGTCTTACCCTGCTAGGCAGTGGACAATGTATACACTTGTCTAGTCGACCCGGGCGAAGTAAGGCTGGATCAATTAGATCAGGTCGACTTGTGGCCCCCAGTACATACACACCTGGGAGGGAAAGAGAATAATTCTTAATAATTATTAATAATCCAGCAATGAGGCAATTGGGATTTGAGGGGAAAAATACTAGATTTAATTTAGAACTGAAATCTCTGGGTCCTAGATGGATGGCATAAAATCCTTGACATAAATGTTTATTTTTAACTCGTTTCAGCGATTTTCTTTCTTTTCCATTAAGCATTCATTGCAGTAAAAAAGAAAAAAATCTATTTACAACAATGAACTGTTTCAGCCTGAATAGTCAATATATCACAAATATAACTATAATCAAAGAAAGCTAATGTATAAGAATATAACTCATTGACCAGTGTAATGTAACAATAATCAGAACTGGCCAGCATACCTTCAAGACCCTCAACTCCATCCAGTTGTGTCAGTAGTTGATTAACAACCCTGTCCGTGACCCCTGTGCTGTCATGTCCTCGCCTGTAACAATACAATAGAGTCTCCTATAGTCTAATTATTTAATCACTCTAGCCATTATTAAACATTCAATCACCCCCCCCCCCCCCAATTTTGGTAAGTCATTTTAATGAATTTGACCACCTCCTAGGTGTGTTTTCACCTCCTAGGTCTGTATTCATATCATTACAACAACTTCTTCTTCAAATGAATTTGACCACCTCTTAGGACTGTTTTAATATCATTACATCAACTTCTCGTTATAATTAATTTGGCCACCTCCTAGGTCTGTTCTCATATCATCACATCAACTTTCCATTCTAATTAATTTGGTCACCTCCTATCTCTGTTTTCACATCATTACATCAACTTCTCATTCTAATGAATTTGACCACCTCCTAGTTCTGTTTTATATCATTACATCAACTTCTCGTTCTAATGAGTTTGGCCACCTCCTAGTTCTGTTTTATATCATTACATCAACTTCTCGTTCTAATGAGTTTGACCACCTCCTAGTTCTGTTTTATATCATTACATCAACTTCTCGTTCTAATGAGTTTGGCCACCTCCTAGTTCTGTTTTATATCATTACATCAACTTCTCGTTCTAATGAATTTGGCCACCTCCTAGTTCTGTTTTATATCATTACATCAACTTCTCGTTCTAATGAATTTGGCCACCTCCTAGTTCTGTTTTATATCATTACATCAACTTCTCGTTCTAATGAATTTGGCCACCTCCTAGTTCTGTTTTATATCATTACATCAACTTCTCGTTCTAATGAGTTTGACCACCTCCTATGTCTGTTTTCACATCATTACATCAACTTCTCATTCTAATGAATTTGACCACCTAGTTCTGTTTTATATCATTACATCAACTTCTCGTTCTAGTGAATTTGGCCACCTCCTAGGTCTGTTTTCACATCAACTTCTCATTATAATTAATTTGACCACCTTCTAGGTCTGTTTTCACATCATCACATCAACTTCTCATTTTAATTAATTTGGTCACCTCCTAGGTCTGTTTTCACCTCATTACATCAACTTCTCATTCTAATGAATTTGGCCACCTCCTAGTTCTGTTTTATATCATTACATCAACTTCTCATTCTAATGAATTTGACCTCCTAGTTCTGTTTTATATCATTACATCAACTTCTCGTTCTAATGAGTTTGGCCACCTCCTAGTTCTGTTTTATATCATTACATCAACTTCTCATTCTAATGAATTTGGCCACCTCCTAGTTCTGTTTTATATCATTACATCAACTTCTCGTTCTAATGAGTTTGGCCACCTCCTAGTTCTGTTTTATAAAATTACATCAACTTCTCGTTCTAATGAGTTTGGCCACCTCCTAGTTCTGTTTTATATCATTACATCAACTTCTCGTTCTAATAAGTTTGGCCACCTCCTAGTTCTGTTTTATATCATTACATCAACTTCTCATTCTAATGAATTTGGCCACATCCTAGTTCTGTTTGATATCATTACATCAACTTCTCGTTCTAATGAGTTTGGCCACCTCCTAGTTCTGTTTTATATCATTACATCAACTTCTCGTTCTAATGAGTTTGGCCACCTCCTAGTTCTGTTTTATATCATTACATCAACTTCTCATTCTAATGAGTTTAGCCACCTCCTAGTTCTGTTTTATATTATTACATCAACTTCTCGTTCTAATGGGTTTGACCACCTCCTAGTTCTGTTTTATATCATTACATGAACTTCTCGTTCTAATGAGCTTGGCCACCTCCTAGTTCTGTTTTATATTATTACATCAACTTCTCGTTCTAATGAGTTTGACCACCTCCTAGTTCTGTTTTATATTATTACATCAACTTCTCGTTCTAATGAGTTTGACCACCTCCTAGTTCTGTTTTATATCATTACATCAACTTCTCGTTCTAATGAGTTTGGCCACCTCCTAGTTCTGTTTTATATCATTACATCAACTTCTCATTCTAATGAATTTGGCCACCTCTTAGTTCTGTTTTATATCATTACATCAACTTCTCATTCTAATGAGTTAAAAAACCTCTTAGGTCTGTTTTCATATCATTACAACTTCCCATTCTAATGAATTTGACCACCTCCAAGGCTGTTTTTATATCATTACATCATTTTCTCATTCTAATTAATTTGACCACCTCTTAGGTCTGTTTTCATATCATGACATCAACTTCAAATTCTGTGTTACTGGTGAGGATCAGTGTGGATAACATCCAGATCGCTGTATTAAGCAGACAAAAACATTCAAATGCCCGCTCACCAAATATGCCTGCCCTGTTTTTTTTTTAATATATTTTTATGATGTTTATACAAAGGTTACTTTGGAAAATAATTAAGCGATACCCATTTTATCATGGGAATGCATGCTTGTTTTGTACTCAAGGAGATGGTTTTACCTTGGTGCAATAGCATCAAATTCATCAAAGAATAGGACACAAGGCTTGGCACTTTGAGCTCTGTAAAGAAAACAGAAACGAAAGCTTTTTAGAATTATTCGCATGTAAACATATTTCTTGAAAATCCCTTGTGAAAAGATCCCAATGTGATCTAAAATGATGTGAATTTACTATATGGAAATGGTGTGAAGGGACACGTGAATGAACAAACAAATGGTTAGGTGATATGATTTCTGATGATCACAGCACATGTACTGTCAAAAGTTTTCTTCTATCCCTAGAAGGGGTATTAATTTGACTTGACTTTCATGGTTTACCGAACATATATTCATGTTGTTGACAAATCAGGTCTATTGAACTCCTCCACGCATGCACCTCAGCTACTTGTCCAGTTATCTATTTTCATGTGCTCAGGGCCAATTCCATGTACACAGACCAGAAATCCTGGTGCTTGCCCCATCCAATTCTTGTGCTCTTGAAATGCTCCCATGTGTTTGAGCAAATTTTGTTGACGAAAATTGCCGGAGACTTAGGGCTAAACTGTCATGGCGGAGAAAAGTCTGTCTCCATTAACTTTTACACAACCACCTCTTTTACTGAAGCATCGGTATTGTGTCAAATCAACACCCCAGTGCATCGAGAGCGATGTTCATGATCGCTTCATAAAAAGGTCGAACTGACATCAGGGGAGAACTTTTGCGAGTCCACGGTCATGGATTACTTCACGGGCACAAGGATTGTCAGATGTGGGTGCCAGGAATTAGTATCCAAGCACATGGCACTACATCTGATCGCATGGAATTATGTGAATAGGGAAGGAACTGAGGTGCGTGCAAGGATGAATTCACTAGGCCTGCAAGTGTCACAATAGATGAATGGTGTGAGTGAGTAGGATTTAACGTTGTTCTCAAGGCAGATGAATCACTCAGCGATACTAGTATATGCAGTAATGGCCATATTGTGAAAATCACCCTAATAACTCATGTGATAATAAATGAATAAAGTATGTGATAGGAATGTGATACTATAAAAAAGAAAGGACCTCACATGGTGGGAACAGCTGGGAGATGAGGGGTCATCTCTGCTGAAATGGGGGCTGGGAGGTCTTTGCCAGAAAATTCTGGAAATTTATATCCATTTTCGAAAATAATTGGAAATAAAATTTCATTTTTTTTCTGTTTTTACATCATTCTACCTGTGTTGGACCTCTATAACTATCTACCTTCCCACATCCACCACCCCCTAACCTTAATTCCTACATCACTGAGTGGCATACAGACCTTGAGAAGGTGTCTCTGACAGCCTGCTCACTGGCTCCTATATACTTGCTCAGCAACTCTGGACCCTGTAGTAACAACATAGATATTGAACATATCATAACTATCAGCTTAATTCCAGAATGAAAGCATGATCTGACATGACAATCTTTAGGTTACATTTTGGTATTTTCTCTATCGACTTTTGTCATTCCTTTCACTGATTACGTAATTCTAGAATTTGATGACAATAACCATGACAACAATTAGCAACTGAAGGAATTCATCAGAAAGCCAAGGCATGGGAGAGGGCAAAAAAAGAACAGAGTAAACTTCCTAGCAGAGAGTCCTTCCCGCCTTTGCCTGAAATTTTTTTGGGAAAATGACAGGTCCCTACAAACATGAAGCTGCGCTATCAAAACCCCTCGGCTCTGAACCCCAGCTATTATAATGTAAGGGTGTCTCTACCAATTGATTGGCTTGTGGGAAGAAATATTTACCCCTGGTATTGTAAGTGTACTTTCTTTGAAAAAAAAAAATTGTCTAAGAGAATAAATCAATAAATCAGTCATCCAATCAATAAATAAATATGATAGTATACTAACATGATATAGAAATAATATGCAAACTTAACATAGGAATTAGTGGATTTTGTTAGACAAGGGGCATAACTCTGCAAAATACTTTCTGACACGACTCATTCTCGATAGGCATCTAGTGTCATTTTCAAAACAGATTTGCAGGCATTCTTCGCATTGTGTAAGAGAATAAATCAATAAATCAGTCATCCTATCAATAAATAAATGTGATAGTATACAAACATGATATAGAAATTATATGCAAACTTAACATAGGAATTAGTGGAAGATTTTATTAGACAAGGGGCATAACTCTGCAAAATACTTTCTGACACGACTCATTTTCGATAGGCATCTAGTTCAGGTCAAGAGAAACAACTGTATCACGTTAGGATGTTGTATATGGAACAGTTCTGAAATTATCACAATAACAAATCATAAATGGATTTTTATTTGTAAAAAGGAGCATAACTCTGCAAAATATTGTCCGAGATGACTCATTATCGATAGGCTTCTGATTTACGTGAAGATAAATAGATGTAACAAGTTTGGTTGCCATGCATGAAACGGTTCTGTAGATATCGCGGTAACGGACGGACGGACATACGGACGTATGGACGTACGTACGGACGTACGGACAGCCGTACA
The DNA here is from genome assembly GCA_036873755.1 of Hanleya hanleyi. Lineage (NCBI taxonomy): Eukaryota > Metazoa > Mollusca > Polyplacophora > Lepidopleurida > Hanleyidae > Hanleya > Hanleya hanleyi. The sequence continues at coordinate 6,566 of JAVTVY010040611.1, read as the reverse complement.
TGATGACGACAATACCCCTAGGCCAAAGTTGGCCGAGGGTTAAAAAGTTGGCCTAGGGGTAAAAAAGTAAAATCAAGTTTGCCATAACGGTGTTGTGACACCAGTCGCAGTACGCCAAACTGCTGCAATGAGCTTAAGTATACAATGACTGACAAGCTGTTCTCTTGCGGTAGATCAAACACTGTTTCGTTTTAACAGCTGCATCAACGTTTTTCATGTTATGTGTGTCCTGATGAATTGCGCTGTGATGCTCCAAAAGTCCATATTATTGATCTCTGTTAAGAAGGAACCAATCCTTCCTTTATTATGATAATTCTGAAGTAGCAATTCTGGAATCTCCATCAGTGGTAAACATACAACATGGTATCCGATTTCATTACATAGACATCAAGCTGCCAAATGTACAACAACAACAGTCATCTCAAAAAGTATTTCTCGTGAATCTAGATACAAAACAATGTACATGGCGGGTATCCTGATTTCTTCAAAAAAATTCTGATAAAAAGTGGAAATCTGCTAAAAAGTGAAATTTCTCATGCCTGCTTCTATTGAAAGTCAAAAAATGAGGTAATGTTGTTGAATATCGCAAAATCACCATGGTGCTGGTCACTGATAGTCAACACTCTGGGTCCAACTGAGTGACCACGCCTACTTGGGGTTCATCCAGTGCTGCCGGTTGAAAGTTAAAAGAGCAAAGATAGACAAAGAGATCTCTTTTATTATATTTGTATCAAAGATTCCCAGCATTCCCCTCAAAACAAAGCAAGATTATACCTTTACGCCTCAAATACAGTGATTTATAATCCATAACCCTTTCACCGATTATTCCCCCTGACAAAAGTGACCTGCTGACGATCACTTCCCTGAGAACTGTTAAAATTTGTATATGTTGTCTTTGGAATGGTAGAAATTGTGTTTGCATCTGAGATTTGTAGAAAAACTCTGTCATCACAATGCACAATTCAGTATTATTTGCTCCAGTTTTATAGCAGAATACAGAAAATAGCATACAAAATTAGATTTTACTGCATAAGAATGTGCTTTCCCCGGTTTTCTTGACTTGAAAACGTCAAAACTCAATGGATAAATCATATTTTTTCGCCCGCATTTGACAGTGTTTATCTCGAGTTTCATTTGTTTCACTTTCAATGTTTGACCTCTCATCGGAAAGCGTGATCTTTCCCCTTTCTATATATGACATCACCAGGGATGGAAGGCATAAATAAAACGAAGGATACGATTGAATTAAAATGATGTAATTCCATCCTTCCAGTCACTGTCTATGCTTGTCTCCTATCTGTTGGTCGATAGAGTCATGTGGGCAAAATTACGCATACCGATTGACTCATCGGCCGGCGGGGGAAACCATCTTGGACAAAATGAAAAATTGTTTGACAAACTTTGTGCATCAAGACCCATAAAAATATGGAAATAAACTTTGCCGGTCGTCGTTGGCAGTTTTAATCGTCTGGGGAATATTCACCATGCTTTACCAGTCATGTAACTTCAAAAATACAGGAGTTAGGATGAGGTTTTCGATGATTTCTTTCATCTCTGTGGCTTGCTGCCGACAGGCCCATCACACGGTATGTGGGAAAATGCATTTTTCGATCTGATTTTTTCCGTTCAACATCTAATTTTGCTTTATTTCTTTTGCAAACAAACAAACAATTTCGAGAATCAAATTGATCAAGGTTTTGGCTTTCCAGAAGTATACAGTGTTTGATAGGTTTTCGTTAAAACGAATGCAAAAAAATAAATAAATAAAAGCGCTCTACCCATCGTGATGGTCAACAGGTTTAAAGCTATCCCGGTCTACTGGGAATGGTTGTATGGGTACGCTCTCTCGTTATCCCGGTATATCGGGAATAATCAGTGAAAGGGTTAAGGACTGAAGTGATATTACAATTGTGCAATTAAATGAAACGTTTTCCAAATACCACACATTCTGCTTGAAGAAATGTATTTGTAAAGAACAATTATTACCATAATCTACCTATTACGGTAATGATTAAATGCACTTAAATACAATTACCTTAATACTGATGAAGTTAAGACCACATTCCTTAGCCACAGCTCGGGCCAGAAGGGTCTTCCCTGTTCCTGGTGCTCCATACAGTAACAGACCTGACCGTAACCTGAGGGGGCAGTTAGAGAACAACTCTGGATACTGAAATATAGCAAGATAGACACAATCACAATAGACTCTACAGTAACAGACCTGACCTTAACCTGAGGGGGGAGTTAGATAACAACTCCGGGTAATGAATTATAGCAAGATAGACACAATCACAATAGACTGTACAGTAACGGACCTGACCTTAACCTGAGGGGGGAGTTAGATAGGAACTCCGGGTAATGAATTATAGCAAGATAGACACAATCACAATAGACTGCATGTACAGTAACGGACCTGACCTTAACCTGAGGGGGGAGTTAGATAAGAACTCCGGGTAATGAATTATAGCAAGATAGAAACAAAAAGCACAACCATACAGTAGCAGGCCTAACCTTAATCTGAGGGGGGGGGGGGGGGCGCATTTAAGAAAAACTCTGGGTACTGAAATATAGAGAGATAGACACAATCACAATAGGCTGTGAAGAGGCTGTATTTCACATGAGATTTTCAAATTTATTGTTCTTTTTTTCAAAGAAAATAGCATTACTTTAGTCATGGTAGATAAAAACCAATAGGTGACAAAAGATACTCCCTGGCAGTCATTCAGATAATTAAATGGTAGCAAATCGACAAACTGACATGGTGACACCAAAAAATTGGGTCAATCTCACTAATTTTTGATAGGCTTCTGTTTTGTGACCAGATCGATGCACATGAGATGTAAGTTTAGTGTGCCTAGGTACATTCATGCTTGGATATAATGGTAATGAGAAAACAAAGACGGATGAATGTACATACATGATGACAATACCACAAAGATATTTGGATGTATAAGCAGCCAGTGATGGACAAATTTGACCCAGAAAATGTTTTGACAGGCTTCTGCTTAAAGACCATACAAATATGTGAAACAAGTTTGGTGCTTCTAGGTATAGTCACTCTTAAGATATGGTGGTAACAATCAATACATAAGAAATTGACACAGTCTGACCTGGTGACCTGAGAAGTATGGGTCAATCTCACTAATTTTTTATACACTTCTGCTCTATGACCATGCATGCATGTGTGATGTAAGTTTGGTATTCCTAGGTATAGTCATTCTTGAGATATGGTGGTAATGAGAAATCAGAGAAGGATAGATGGATGGATGTACGGACATGCGGATGTACATGATGATGACAATACCCTTTGGACAAAATTGCCCGAGGGGTAAAAACTCTACCAATAAATGCATTTTTAGAATATCACTGTGAAGTCATCAAAGTGGCCATATAGGATACGTTTACATTTTTCTGGTAGAGATATATTATGGGAAGTTTCAGCCCCCTAACCCCAGGAGTAAGAACAATATTTCCGTTAGTTGAAAGGTGTTGCATTTATTAATTATGAGGCTTGAATAGTCCGGTAATAAAAAGTATAAGAAATCCATTTTGGAGAAATCTGCTATGGAATCATGGGTAAATTATGCAAAACTGTTTTTGTCTCATGAATGGGATGTGCTAGAACAGCCTCTGTTTTGGAAGAATTTAATCCCGATATATTAAGCAGTATGGGAGGAGAGAGAGATTCTATACTTGAAATAATTGATAATAATGGTGCTTTTTATAATATTCCACAATTGTGAGATCTGTAGAAAATATGTGGCACCTATTAAGATTTATTAGCAGTGATTCCAAAAGACTGGAAAATACTTCAAAATTCTAAACCAGAAGAACTGGGACCATTCTTCCACAGTATGCATATCAGGCCTCACATTACCCAGGCTGTTGACATATAATGTATCTCAGCTACACAAGTTCATGATTATTTTGGACTCACCTTTGACGGCCATTCTAAAGTTTCTGTGAGTATTTTCTTGACGTCGTTCAGTCCACCGATGTCATCCCAGCCCAGTTCCGTCTCCTGATGAAGGCTGATGTTTCTGATGGAGGCAGGACTAAAACCATCCAGAGCTGCCTCAAAATCTGACTCATTCAACTCAATATCTGAGCCTGGATCTGACCAATGAGAGTGGAGGAATTACTGATACATGCCTAAAATGGCCATTCATGCAGATGGATCGAGGAATTTAGAATAGTAAGGTTGGAAATCAACTACTGGTATACTGGTGAAAAGTAAACTACACCCATTTTCAAAGTATGTTAAATCTGTGCAGTTGTATAAATATGTCAGGGGACATAGAGTATTGCTTATAGCTTATGCTGGTCACAGTAAAAATGAGAAAGAACAGATACCATGATAACATGTCCGGCAGATTTTTGACATATTCTTGGCAATACGAATATCATTTCTGTCAAAGGATTGTGAATCCTCCCCTTCTTTCCCAAATGGAAAATTAAAACCGATGGGGGAGAGATATGTTGTTGCCAAATTATTTCTGAAAGTTTTAAAACTTGTTTCCTGAAAATATTCCTACTGGCTGCTGAGATATTTTGGTTTGCTTTTGGGGTCTGGTACAGAATTAGCATGTAAATGAGCTTTGATGATGTTACGCAGTGAACTAGAGATAAGTGGATAGACATTAATTGTCTATTTCTTTTCAAAGATACATAGGATTCAGATTATTTTGCATTTCTTTAACATTGTGTTCACAAATTATTGGATATCAATTTTATCACTTGGTTACCAATAGTTTCAGAAATATGGTTACCATAGCAACTGGTAACCAAGTGCTTTACCCCAGGAACTTGAAACATTCAACCGACATTTTAATGAAATTCAGTAATTATGATTTCTAATCTGCAAAAATTTCAAAAATGAAGCCCTTAGTAACTGATTGCTATGGTACCATATTTCTAAAATCAATTGGAATTTTCCCCCAAAACAAAGTCATATAGTTTGCATAATGCTATAAATAATCAATATTATAAATTTGAAAGAGATTGGACTTATTGATCTGTAAATATACCAGCATAAATTTAGTTCAATATCAGGAGCTCACTTGGTGACATCACGAAATTCCATTTATATTTCAAACAAGAGAGAGCGAGAATTAAGGTTTAATGTCGCGTTCAGCAAAATTTCACCTATATAGCGATATACTTCAAACGCTAATATCTCCAAAACCGTTTGGAGTATTGACATGGGATAAATGGCATGTTACTCAGAATTGTGAGTACTATCTATTCTTCAAAGTGACCCAAGGATGTTTCTGTTTCCCTTTAATATGACCTACTACTCTACCTGGTTCATTCGGGGGCCCTCGGTGGCCGAGTGGTCTAAGGCGCTTCGCTGGTGACCGCTAGCCTCACACCGCTGAACCGGCACGGGTTCGAGCCCAGCTGGTCCATGTGCGAAAGTCTGTCAGTTACTTACCGAAGGGTGGTGGTTCTCTCCGGGTACTCCGGCTCCTCCACCAACCAAACTGACTGTCATCATATGAGTGAAACAAACTTGAGTGTGACATTAAGCCAAATTCCCTCCCTCCTCCCTGGTTCATTCATCACATGGTGGGCATGTATGGATCTATTTTGACCCACTTCCTTACCTGGTTCATTCATCACATGGTGGGCATGTATGGCTCTGTCTACAACATTCCTCAGATCCTGGGGCACATAACCTTCCGTCTTCTGTATCACCTCTGAAAGGTCAAGGTCAGCCAGGGACTCTGGGTTCAAAGTTCGCTTTGACTTCAGAATGGCCTGTATTATCTCCAGTCTCTCTTTCTGCAAAAGATATACATCATAATTCCATATCACTGTAACTTGTGTAAATTGTGAGTGAAATAGAGCATACCATTACCTAGATTCTAAATACGTTTCCAATACATTCTAAAGCTAAATGGATTGAGGCAATATTTCTTTGGAGTAGATTCTCTGCACATATAGCAATTGTTCATGAAACAGGCATGCTCAGGGAATACAAGAAGAATTGGAGCTGCGAGCAGCATCGAGCCGGGGACCAGGTCTACACAGGGCCTAGTATCCAGGCCTATGCCGGAATGTGACCGACAAACCGTTCAGCTAATCGACAGTATTTTGCATACAGTGCAACAGACCATAGCCTTCCCAATATATCTCAGCAGCCTAGTAATCTGTTCCTGTCAAGGTTCAAGAGAACAAACGCTTGCAATATGGATAAGGTTTATCACAAAATCCGTGTGTTCATATTCCAACAATTTTGATTGGTCGATGGTGGCCATCTTTTTTAACGGATGAAGTTTTTACCTCTAAAAATGAGAGAACTCAATCCATTGATCATGTGTACCAAGTTTCACAATGATCGGAGCAGCGGTTTCAGAAGAGAAGATCGTTGAAGGTTTGGCGCTAAATCCAATATGGCCGCCAACCATTCAGTCAATCGAAACTATTTGCTTTCAGTGCAACAGACCATGGCCTTCCCGATATATCGCAGTGACCTAGAAATCCGTATCTATCAGGGCTCAAGAGAATAAGCCGTTGCAAAATTTGCAAAGTTTTTCACAGAATTCAAGATGGCGGCCAAACCA
>JAVTVY010040610.1:0-18885 GCA_036873755.1 Hanleya hanleyi | reverse complement strand
CGTACTATTCTGATGGGTTAGTCCAAAAAAAAAGGAGCAACAACAACAACAACAACAACACAGATTACAGATCAATCCTTTTTCCAGGTCACGCCCGATTCACGCAGACCGGAAGTGACGTCATACACCTGCGCACAACCGTGATGGAAAAAATGGATATGACCTTGAACTGATCACGTGACCTCCCCGTGATGACAAATACCCAGAACCAAGTGAGTACATGCATCCCATAGTCCCAGGTCACAAAAAATGGCGGATACTCACCTCCCACCACCCTTAAAACCAAGCCGCCATCTTGTACCCACCTCCTGTCAATTGATGATGTGTGGTGGAGGTGGGTACAAAATGGCGGATACTCACCTACCACCACACAACCACACAGGCCGCCATCTTGTACCCACCTCCACCACACCGGTGTCAGTCAGTGCACTGGTGTGGTGGAGGTGGGTACAAAATGGCGGCCTGTGTGGTTGTGTGGTGGGAGGTGAGTATCCGCCATTTTGTACCCACCTCCACCACACATCACTCACGCATGCGCACATCCATCTTAAAACCAAGCCGCCATCTTGTACCCACCTCCTGTCAATTGATGATGTGTGGTGGAGGTGGGTACAAAATGGCGGATACTCACCTCCCACCACACCACCACACAGGCCGCCATCTTGTACCCACCTCCACCACACCGGTGTCAGTCAGTGCACTGGTGTGGTGGAGGAGGGTACAAAATGGTGGATACGCACCTCCCACCACCATAAAACCAGGCCGCCATCTTGTACCCACCAAAATGTGGATCGTGATGGGTACAAAATGGCGGATACTCACCTCCCACCACACAACCACAACAGGCCGCCATCTTGTACCCACCTCCACCACACCGGTGTCAGTCAGTGCACTGGTGTGGTGGAGGTGGGTACAAAATGGTGGATACGCACCTCCCACCACCATAAAACCAGGCCGCCATCTTGTACCCACCAAAATGTGGATCGTGGAGGTGGGTACAAAATGGCGGATACTCACCTCCCACCACACAACCACAACAGGCCGCCATCTTGTACCCACCTCCACCACACCGGTGTCAGTCAGTGCACTGGTGTGGTGGAGGTGGGTACAAAATGGCGGAAACCCAGTCCCACCACACATCCACACAGACCGCCATCTTGGTCCCACCTCCCACAGCCGCCATCTTATCCCACCAGCCGCCATCCACCAATCAGAATCACGCTTACATACAAACAATTGTGACGTCATAGTTACATCCGGGTGAAATGGGGCTCAATTTCACCTTTGTATACTACTGTCGACAAATAGCCATCTGTGCTAGTGTTTATAATTTTGTACAAGTTCGATTTTAAATAAATATTTGTATCTTGTATCTTGAATCTTTTTTGGATAGATGAGGACCAGGAACTCGGCAATTTCAATTACGTGCTGATCACGAGGGTTTAGTGTGAATTGACATCACCTCAAACCATTATTATTATGAAGGAGCTCATTGGTAAGTTAGATATATAGGCCTATATACATGTCAAGGGCGTAGACAAGAATGAAACAGAAAGCAAACATAGCAGAGAAGTAAATGTTTAGCTTGTGACATATCTGTATCAATTGTTGCATATTACAGGGGAAGTAAAATTATCATCAACAATGCTTACCAGAAGGGCTAGACTAATTGCAATCGGTGAGAGAACAACGCAAAAGTTTGGCGATATCGGACTCAAAAGACCCCGTGTGATTTTCTTCGAGAAACGAATAATGTGTTCCAATTCAATCACATATCGCCCATTAGGACGAAAAAGGTCAACACGTTGGCTAAAAAGATTTTTTCAGAACTTTTTCACCATAAACTTTTTTTTTGATTGAGATCCCAGTCATTTGTTGAGTATTTATTTATTCACAAACGAGAGATACGAACTCTCGAATAATTTTCACGGAGAAACCCTAGAAATACAGGTAAAACATCTAACCCAGACACAAAGTCACTATTTAACTGGTGTAAATTTGATGAATATGGATAATTTTCTCTACTATTCCGAGAAAGGACCACTAAGCTTACATTTTGATAAGTTTGGCAACTTCAGAACGAACACCAGAACTCATGCGGTCAACCACGCATCAATGCACCGCCCCTGCTATCTAGGCAACATAGTATTGTCTAAGAAATAACTTGAATTATAGTGCAAACTCCGGATTGAATGATCATTTCACCTTGTATATCACGTAGTGATCGCCACTGTTATAGGATATTTTCGAAAAAAAAGTTCAACTTTTACAATTTTTTACCGCTCAAATGCTCCCAGTTAGCGCCAATTTACCATCAATTTTCAAAAAAAAATCTACGCTGCGAGGGGGGATACCCCCCTCTCAGACTCTCCCCCTAAGCCCCCCCAAACTTCACAACTTGTCTACGCCCTTGCATGTATCCATGACAACGAGAATGGCACTGAATGTTCAGGTATAGCATCGTCTCTACAGGGCGGTTAGTATATTTTCGAACAAAACATACATTATACAACATATAGTAATATATTCTTACCTTTTAAAAACAAGGATGTCTTGAAACTGTGACTTTTTCTGACAAACTATTTCTTCAACCTGGAGTGAGATGCCGAGACCTTTCCAAGTTTCTCTGAACCAGCCATCTACTATGGACTGTGTCATAGTTGGGCACCTTGGTGACACGGCTGATGTCGTGACCGATTGTGTCATACAAAATGGGAGAGTAAAGATTTCGTACTATCTAACTGCCGACGTGAACAGTGGTCAAATGTGATATCACCTGTCCACCAAACTTGATGATTCCACGCCGTCTTGAAACTACAGTTAACCCGCTGTCCATGAAGCTGGTTCACACGTACACCTAGGTAGACTAAGGTAGACTTACAATTATCACCTTCTGTGTAGCTTTGGTAGCAGGTGATCTACTCAATCCAGAGTCGACACAGTCTATAATATCAGACTGTATAAATTTACACGGAGCCGAAAAAATGTAGGCCCTATAAATATTTCATGAATGACGCAGTTTAATCAATGTTCTAAATACATGTAGATGCACTCACAACAGGTATGTAGATGCACTCACAAGAGGTAAAATGCAGTTGTTTTCAGCAAATGAATGCGTTGGGAGCAGAAGGCCCTCCGGCGGTTGTCGGCGTCATTAAACGACACGAAAGAATAATTTTACTTTTTACAGCAGATCAAGTTCTCTTTGTATTGAAATAGATGAAATATTTCAAGACGTTTGTGATCTTAAGGTGTGACTGGAAGTTGGTGTTAGAGTAAAGGTGAAGATGAACTTAAAAACGATGAATAAATCAGGCTCCAATAATTGTATCATTTTTGAAACATAATACACTCCGACGAGCGCAAATATTTCTTCAAGCGTCGGACCTGAATTCATAGCCATTAGCTGTTGTCACTAATTTATGGTTTTCGGTAGTTTTTCGAATTTTTCATCTGCATTGTATCCACAAACCGATCAATCCGTATCATTCAATCTTTGCCCGTAAATTTCCATCATCTTTTCTCCTTTCTGCTGAGGAATATGACGGATCCTGATATGAGCACACATTGGGCATGCTATTGTGATTCCATCTCATTTCAAGTAAATGCCACGCCTTATTCATATCGGCAGTTTTGATTCCGCCCCGAGATAGGCAGATAACGTTAGTAGTAGTAAAAGCGTATTTCGATATCCGGTGACCTACATTTGCGGCGGGTTTGTGGCGATCACGTAGATGTCACGCGATCGTCACGTGACCAGTTCCGGTTCCGGCCACGTGTCCGAAAGGACTCCGGAAATGTTAGGGAATCTCCGGGAATGTCTGGTAATCTCCAGGCATGTCCACATTGGGCAGACAGGTCTGAGGTGTACGTTTTTGGGAGGTGGACCATCCGTGGTCCAAATTTAAAGTGTCATATTGAGGCGCTCGTGGTGTAGCGTCCTACTGGGGTCGTTTTTATTGAAAATCCCGTCAATCTGGGCATGCGCAGTCGTTGAATAGTAGGAAATTGAAGATTTTACAAGTAAATTTTATGTTATCAAGCTAAAACTCACCTCACTTCCACTTAGTGCATTCTGTATCTACACTGTATCGCGACTGAAGAAATCTAAAAATAGTACAGATCCCAGCCTGCAAGTCACGCGCATGCTCACGTCCATACTTCCTTCTTGTTCCGAACCACACAGTCAAGTTATGTTACTCAGAGGGGAAGGCGGGTGGGCATCACTGGAAGTGAGGTAACTTTTAGCTTAATAACTTGGATTTTACTTGAAATTTTTTCAAGTTATTTGCGCTGAAAACTTACCTCACTTCCACTTAGTGCATAGAATGCCACACATAGAATGGTGGGCAAACAACACATCGTGAAAAGCCAAAAAGTAAGCATGCAGTGTGTCTTGTCAGAATAGAAATGAAAGATCTTCTATCTCACCGAGGATCCAAAAGATCATACGTCAGTGGTAACATATATTTTAACCTGTGGTTTATAAGAACCACTGTCGCTATTCTGACTTTAGGATGAGTAGCCTACATCCCCCCCTCCCCTTCCGAAAGGGAACAAGAGTCAGTCACCATCAAAAGCAGGTTGAAATCTGTCGTCCGACTTTTATCTCGCTGGTCCCGGGCCCATGGGCACCTTCTGTGCTGTAACTTGGGGTCCGATGGAGTAGAGTTGGTCACATGCCAGCGTCATGTCACGGAGGTAGAAAGAGGAGAATGCCGTATTTGATATCCAGTAGCACGCCCTCATCACATCTCTCTTCGATCTATTAGTCCACAGCGGCTATGACGCAGCGAGGGGTCTAATTTCGTGACCAGAGACGTTAACAAGCGTGGCTTGCCTCTCTGTAGCTGTGGAGTACGTTAGTCGAATCGTATTTTTGAGCCAACATGAAATACTGTTTTTGCTAATTTCTTGTTTACTTTTGGATCGAAAGAGATAAACAATCGCCTCCTACCAGCCCTAAGATCTTCAGTACGACTCGTGAACTGCACGAACCATCTCAGATTCAAGACCGGACGAAGAAAATAAAATAAGGCTGTAATTGTGAACTCTTGAGACACTCGAAGATAGCTTCATTCTTAGGAACAGTTAATAGTACTACATATTTCCAGTTCCTGGAATGTCTGATGTTCCTAAAATCGATCGCATGGAGCTCTGACACACGAGCTGCCGACGCAAGAGTCATCAAAAACGATTTTTTGTACGAAAGCATCTTCAGTTCAATTGTATTGATCGGCTTGAAAGGTGCCTCTTCCAATTTACGAATTGGAGCGATATGCAAGAGGTGGGAAAAATTGACGACGTCTGGCGACTGAAAATCAACCATATGACTCTATAGGAAAGCATCCCTCGGCACCTAACATTCAGACCCTAGAATACGGTGGATTCTCGGACGTAGCCTTAGTATATTAACCGCGCTTTTATTGCAGCTGTTTATGTGGAGACTATGAAGTACCAGAGTCCCACTTCGGTAACTTGGCAGTGACTGATTGATTAGTAATTTTAAACGGTTTAATGAGGGAAATCAAATTCTAATCAGTCCAAGGATTGATCCCAGTACCCAGAAGAATAGGCTGAGGTATGACTGCTCTGTAACTGTTGAAGGTAGGCCTACTAAGCCCATATCCCCGAAGAGATATAATATAAAATATGCTACTTGGAGTATAGTGGCTTTGGGTGGAACGATATCGCTCACCCCACACCAAACATCGAAGACTGCCCAATTGGTATACCATTCGGCGCTCAACTTCCGCTGAAAATCCTGTCTGATCAAGGTGCCAGTTGAGCACTTGCACACGCTGTAGTGGAACAGCCCCGGCTGCTGTCGAATATCGATGACTCCATGTTGATGCTATAGGTTGTGCCAAAGCGGAAGTCGTCTCGGTACGTCCACCAGAAGATCCAGTAGGTCCGGGAACCATGGCTGTGCTGGCCACCACAAAACAATTAGATATACGACAGAGTTGTGTTCGTTGATCTTCTGTAGTACCTTCACAAGAAAAGATGGCAGTGGAAACGCATATGCGATGATGCCCGACCAGTCTTGCGATAGAGCGTCCATTGCGTAGGTCAACGGGTCCGGGACCGGAGACATGAACAGGGAAATTTGATTGTTTCGCCGTGTGACGAACAAATCTGTGTGGCATATCCCAGATATAAGCTATCTCTTTTAGTATGTCTGGAGGAATTTGCTACTCTGAGGGAATTATCTGATTTTGTCGTGAAAGCGAATCCTCTAAGACATTCAGAATTCCCGGGATTTGCCTGGTCAACACTGTTATGTCGTTGGCCCAACACAGACCGAAAAGATTTCCAGTTGGCTTTGTAATTGCGGAGATCTCGTCCCTTACTTGTTGATATAGAACACGACTGATGTGTTATCCGTTGCTATCAACAGGTTCTTGTCGGTCAATACGCGCACCCACGTGGGGACAGCATGTGTCGCTGCCATAAAAGTAGTATATAAAACACCGGATAAGCTACATTCGCCCCACTGCGCAGGTGTTTTTGCGCAGGTATTTTGTGGTCAGGTGGAGGTCATGGGGAGGTGTGCGCAGGAGTGTTCTGCTCAAGTATGACGTCACTTCCGGTCTGCGTGAATCGGGCGTGACCTGGGGATCTGTTCCTTCGCGGTGATGCGGTCTGGCGGTGATGCGGTCTGCCTCCGCGGACAGAAAGTAGTCCCAAATACGTGGGTTTTCGTGAGAATGTTCGGCAATCTTCAGGGGCGGGAGGGGTCCCTAGTGGACCGATTGGGTCGAGTGAGGTGTTAAAGTGAAGCGCTTCTCCAGGGCTATCCAGTCATGTGTGGGTGTATGTAAATTTAGGATTTGTCCCGAAAATATAAAAAGCGGAACACGGATTTTACCCCTACAATAGGATTTTACTATGGGTTGTTTGGTCTCGCCACGAAAAACACGATGGGAAGGGTCCCGGAGCTAAGCGGTGACATTTTTCGAAAAAGTCACGGAGGTCTGGATATAGGCCTATACTGGCTATGGGGGTATAGGTCCATTCTGAGAAATTCACACATGTTCATTGCGATATGGGTTGTTTGGTTTTGTTTTTCACGTCTCGCCATGTAGAACACGATGGGAAGGGTCCCGGAGCTAAGCGGTGAAATTTATTGGAAAGTACCGGGTAGGTCTGTATATAGGCCCACACTGGCTATGGGGGTATAGGTCCATCCTGGGAAATTGTTCGTGGGTTTTACTATGGGTTGTTTGGTCTTGTTTTTCACGTCTCGCCATGTAGAACACGATGGTTGGGGTCTCGAAGTTAAGCGATGACATTTTTTGAAAAGTACCGGGTAGGTCTGTATATAGGCCCATATACGTCCATACTGGGTCCTAGTGGTCCTATGGTGTCGTATGAGGTCTTATTTTGAAGCTCTCGTGGAGGAACATCCGTCTGGACTAATGTATCGTCCGTTTTCAATATTCTGCGCATGCGTAATCTGGCCGTAGTATAGAAAGCAAGCATTTTGGGGGGTGCGTGGGGTGTGTTTGGGGTAGAGATGGACCACTATGGGTCCGAATGGGTCGTGGGAGGTGTCAAAGTGAAGCTTTTGTGGGGTAGAGTCAGCATGGCGTGTTATTATTACAAGTCGCGTCAATCTGCGCATGCGCAGTTGGGTGTAGTAAGTAAAGTGTTCATTTTGGGGGTGCATGGGGGTGTGTTTGGGGTAGAGATGGACCACTATTGGTCCGAATGCGTCGTGGGAGGTGTCATCTTGTAGTTCTCGGGGTGTATTTCCGATTTGACGGATGTTCGCGTCATCTGTGACGTCATTGGTGACGTCATCAGTACGAGTAGTAGCGAAAGTGGGCATTTTGGGGCAGTGAAGGAAGATATTTGGTGTAGATGAACCATCCATATCTGTCACGCATTATACCATATCTTTGCTGTGTTATACCACATCTGTCCTGCATTATACCAAATCTGTGCTGTATTATACCATATCTGTCCTGTGTTATACAATATCTGTCCTGTATTATACCAAATCTGCCCTGTATTATACAGTATCTGTCCTGTATTATACCAAATCTGTGTTGTATTATACCAAATCTGTGCTGTATTATACAATATCTGTTCTGTGTTATACTATATGTGCTGTATTATACAATATTTGTCCAGTATTATGCAATATGTTCTGTATTATACTAAATTTGTGCTGTTTTATACAGTATCTGTCCTGTATTGTACCATATATGTCCTGTATTGTACCATATCTGCTCTGTATTATACAATATTTCCCCTCTATTATACCATATCTGTCCTGCATTATACAATAACTTTGCTGTATTATACCATATCTGTCCTGCATTATACCAAATCTGTGTTGTATTATAACAAATCTGTCCTGAATTATACCATATCTGTGCTGTATTATACCATATCTGTCCTAAATTATAGCATATCTGTGCTGTATTATACCATATCTGTCTTGTGTTATACAATATCTGTCCTTTATTATACCAAATCTGTCCTGTATTGGGTCATATTTGTCCTGTATTATACAATATATGTTCTGTATTATACCAATTCTGTGCTGTATTATACAGTATCTGTCCTGTATTATACCAAATCTGTGCTGTATTATACCATATCTGTCCTGTATTGTATCATACATGTCCTGCATTATACAATATATATTCTGTATTATACAATCGCATAGCGGTTGTCATGAAGAACAACAAGTTCAGCAATATTCATGCAGTTTATTATCCCCAATGTTACATCATACCCAGGCTGGGGGAGCCGCCCAGGGTATGTTTAGTATGTTCACAGCAAAACAAATTGAAATATCAAACACCATGTTTTATTATTTAACGCACCGTCACATTAGGTACAAGTGTTTACTGAGCTCAAGTCAACGATCAGCATGTAGAAATATAGAGTATGTACGGCATGTTATGGTATTCATCAGTGCACGGATGACGCGTTCAACCGATGGGGTAGTCGGTCAGCTTGGTAACGAAAAACGTAACATTGGTCACCCTCTCCACTGTCCACTTGGTGTTGGGGCGTTGTTGTTGGCCCATTTCAAGGGATCCACGGTGTCCAGTTTCTCCGGCATCGTCTCTAGCGATGCCCGGTTAATGATGGTAAACGGTTGGTCAAATATACGGATGTTACTGCTCAAGTAAAAGTATCGGACTTGGCCTGTCTCCTTATGCTGCAGCACATTACCAAACGCCAGATTCAACTTGAAGGCCGTAGTTTGATCGTTGAAGATGGCTTCCACGTAGCTACGTAGAAGGGCGAGGTCGGTGAGTCGGAAATTGTAGATATCTTGAATAGGGCGACGACGGTGGAAACAGTGCCGGATCATGGGCCAATGGCACCGATAGATGTCACTCACTGGATGGTCTTCGTAAACAGATCGCTAGGAACATTTGTGGGTTTGCCCGCGAAGTGTACTTTGCTCTCCACGTCGTAGAAAATCTGGCCCACGGTCTTGTCGTCGGAATCTGACTGTTGAATTAGGGCGACATCATCATCGGCCCTCGTGCGATGGGTGGGAGTTCCCGCTGTCTCGATACTGATGCCTACGGGCTCCTCTACCTGCAAACGTGGCTGCGGAACAGGGTGTTCTGTGCGCTGGTGCTGTCTAAACCGACTGGATCGTTTGAAGAGTCGACCGCAGTCGTTACATTGTACCGTCGCGCCCTCGTGGAGTGCCCTCTCATGGCGCAGTAAATGATCCTCCCGATTGAATGACCGTGCGCAGGTTATACAAGTATACCGTGCATCGTTGTGGGTGGAGGCCTTGTGGCGTCGTAAATTATTTAGACGAGTAAACTGCTTCTGGCAAGTTGTGCAAGTGAACATCTTGGTGGTTGACAGAAAGTATGATGAAACGGCCAGGTCGCTTCCCTTTTATAGCACGATAGCTGGTGATCTATTTTTAGCACACTCAGTTCAGCTACCCCCAAGTCGAGGACCAACATGTACTGGTGTACGACTGAGCCGCATTGCGCGCGTGTGAGTGTATGTGTGGGCAGTGGATTTTACTCCGGGACCTTGTCAACATCTGGGTTTCCCAGTGGGTTTTCCCGTCGTTCCTCCGTCTTCCATCCGGGTACTGTGGTTTTACATCCGGGCCTTCATCTTACATCCGGGTTTTTCCATGTTTACTGTCACGTGACCATTACAGAGCAGACTTCAACGATCAGCATGTGAATATATAGAGAATATGCGCCATATTACGGTAACCGTCATTGCATGGGTGAATGCGTTCATTCAATGGGGTGGTTAATCAGTTTAGCCACAAAAAACGTGACATTGGTCACCCTATCCACCTGCCAATTTTTGTTGGGGCGTTGTTGACAGGCCCATTCTAAGGAATCCACGGTCTGCAGCTACTCTAGCATCGTCTCCAGTGAACGGCTGGTCAAATACCCTGATGTTGGCACTGCAATAGTCATACCGAGGTTTCTCTGTCTCCGTATGCTCCAGCACATAGCCAAAAGCGACATTTAATTTGAAGGCCGTAGGTTGGTCATTGATGGTGCTCATATGAACAGTCACAATCAAAGCATGACTGAGATACATCATTCTCTAGATAACCACTTTAGAACGATTATTATGGATTAAGAATACTGATCAGTGATACGGATTTTATATTTTTGGAACATCATGATGTCTTGTCGGCATCATTGAAAACTGTTGACCGCTTCTCTCTTGCAGGAAACTAGCCTATGTTTATGTATACTATGATTGTCTTTTTTGAATTTGGTGCTAATACTGTTATATGGATATGGAATAGGTCTTTGGATTTATGGACGCGGATATTCTTTAATGGACGACGGCTGAATTATGAATGACGGACTAGACGCTTGTATTGAAGATGGCTTCCACCTAGCTGCGTAGACGGACGAGGTCGGTCAGTCGGAAATTGTAGATATCTTGAATATAGCGATGACGGTGGAGACAGTGCCGTATCATGGGCCAATGGCGCTGATAGATGTCACTCACTGGATGGTCTTCGTGTAACAGATCGCTAGGAACATCTATGGGTTCGTCCGCGAAGTGTACTTTACCCTCCACGTCGTACAAAATCTGGCCCAAGGTCTTGTCGGAATTTGACTGTTGAATTAAGGCGACATCATCATCGGCCCTCGTGCGATGGGTGGGAGTTCCCGCTGTCTCGATATTGGTGCCTACGGGCTCCTCTACCTGCAAACGTGGCTGCGGAACAGGGTGTCGTGTGCGTTGGTGTCGCAGCAACTGACTGGTGAGTTTGAAAAGCCGACCACATTCGGCAAGAGCTAGTAGCGTATCGTTGTCCACCCCCAGAAATTTGCGCCTTTCTGATTTGTCTTCGTGCGGGAGATAAAACAGAGATATCAATATCTTCAGACAAACTGCGTGTCCCGGGTCAACTGCTCTTTGCAGGCATTCCTTAGGATTGAATCGTCGGTATAGAAGTGGTTCTTTATACATAGACTAGGCAGGAATAGTGCCACTGGTGTAAACGCTCGAGTGTACACCCAAGAGGAAGTTGGTACACCGTATGGAAACACTTGAATTTGAAAGCGTCTTTGAAATCTTAAGTACATCCTGTCCGCTGGATGTATCGGGATATGCAAGTATGCATCCCTTAAAATCCAAGGCGGTCAACAACTCCCCCTGCTTGAGTACCGATCGGATGGATCGGAAGAGCCTCATGCGGAAGTGTGGCCGTGCAGTAAGGTAATCATTGTTGAGGCGCTTGAGGTTGATAACCGAGCGCATTTCGGACGTGTCTTTCTTGGGGATCAGAAAGACCGGCGAATAGAACCCAAGTGATTTGTCGCATACCGGAAGTTCTATGACAGCCGGTTTCTCTATCAGTTTGTCCACAGAGGATTGTATTGCTGATAGATGACTCGCTCGCTGAAGAATGCGAGACGGGAGGGAAATAGCATTCAGCGGGGGAATCGTGTCGAACGATAGGCGATAACAATACCTTATTGTTCGAATGATCCACGATTCCGCCCCAATTATTGTCCAGATCCGCCAAAACAAGCAAAGTCTTCCCCCTACCGGAAGATCTTTTGGCGGGACCGAAACCGCGATATCCCAGTGTGTTCGCCATACCGGAAGCCAACCGGTATGACCCGAAACATTCTGCTTGGACTGCTTGCCTTTCTCCTTGTCCCCATTCTTCCTACCCCAGCCCGATAACTTGGGGTCGTACGGAGAGGGAATTTGGCTTTGCCGTTGTCCATGTTCACCCTTAGGAACTAGAAGGCGGGTTACTTTCGAAGCTGCTGGTCTCTTAGTCGAAGCACCGGAAGCCACTCATCTGTCATGTTCGATACAAGACATCATAGGTCTGACCTCGGCTACATCATCGCCAAACAGTAAAGAGTAAGCTGTTGAAACCTAAAACACTCTTCTATTTATTGTTTCCGGATTGTACTCATGCATTAAGGGAATGTAGGCCTTTTCCTTAAATACACGAGCATAGAGGGTAAATAGACATTGTATACCAGTAAATCCTCAACAGCACCGTAAGCTATCTTCTGGTAACCAGAGACGAGGTTTATACCCTACTGTAACTTTGTTTATTTTCGGCGCCCGCCAACAAAAACAATCCATCCCTGAGGAACCAATCCAGATGGGTTGTAATCGATACTCCTTGGTGGGCAGTTTCCGCTAGCGTGGCAGTATGCTTGTTCATGTAAGGAACACTGATGTGGGTGGTTTTGTTTCCGATGGACACAAATACCAATAGTCCCCATTAACTTCGGTAGACCGAAAGCTGAACGGAGAATCATGTACAATGTATGACCTGTTATTCGATTTCGCCACTGGGAAGGCTCCAGAAGATCCTGCAGGACGGAAGCCAGCTCTAGGACGCGTCCTGATAGCCCGTTTCTCCTGCGAAGCAGATGGCATGCAGAATGAATAGCAGTTGAGGCTGGAAGTGTCTGTTCCGGCACGGTAACATGGGTTGACTCCCCCGATTCCGTCACGATGTCCGCCGCATGTGGGACCGGTAGCGGAACATTCGGGATTAAGTCATAGATGCATGCAATTAACTGGTAGTATTTGCTTGCATCCGGATCAACATTGGTAGGTTCATTATATTCTAAACCACCGTATTGATCCCCATCCACCTCTATATCCTCCCGGGTCTCCTGCCAGTATGGATTCTTGGAGGGGATAGACCCCGTCAAATTAGCTTCCGGTAGGTTAGGTTGGTCTCTTGATAACGGAAGCAGTGTAGGACCTACCGGAAATCGCCTGGTCGTAGCTTCTCTCAATACCCTTATTTCCCCCACGCTGCTGTTCCATCCCCGCAAGGGTAGCAGCCAGGGTCGGATCAGGTATAGGAGAGTTAACCGGAAGCAACGGCTGACCGGGGGTGTTCGTTTACCGCACGCTTGGCTGTGAGCACGCCCATTGTAAAGGTCGGTAAACTGAGACACGTGGTCTATAACCGGAAGCACGGGCAGGATGGAGCATCGCCCGTAGCAGACCTGGTCCAGAACCACGTACACCACCGGAAGTCGATACTTGTGCCAAGCCGTGCAAAGGCTCTCGCTACCGGATGCCGATATACTTGTGCTAGATGTAAGATTCTTGATAATGCCTTAGAGGGCTAGGCATAGATCTTGGCATATTGTGGGTATCTGTATACATAAGTCTGTTGTTGTTGTGGGAACCTCAATATGTGGTGGGTCAGAAGGCTCGTTGTCAACGTCTCGGCAGGGGGACGAGTAGGGCCACCAGAGAAACCGGAAGTAGCTCGGAGAATGTTGGACTGACCGACGCTCCCTGTATTAATAGGGGTTATAAGCGACAGTCTGGGCAATCCAGGCTGGGCAAACATTCCTAGCCTGCACTGTTCCAATACACACCACGCCGTGACGGCTGCTTGGATATTTGGAATGGAGGTCGAAAAAAGGCTTGGTCAGGCCGCAAGATATACAAGACATTTGAGACATATGAGAGGCCATATCGCTTAATTATTGTAAAGAATACTCCCCAAAGGATTTTTTGAAGAATATGAGACGTTGTAAGGTAATCCAACCGAGGTGATTTCGATGATATTCACGGAGCTGAACTGTACAGACAACTTGTAACCTTGCTTGAAGGAACAAGAAGGAAGTGTAGGCGTGAACATGCGCGTGACTTGCAGACTGGAATCTGTGCTATTTTTAGATTTCATCAGTGGTGATCCAGTGTAGACACATAATACACTAAGTGGAAGTGAGGTAAATTTTCGGCGCAATACGGCATTTGAGTGGACGATTTGAGGTAGAGGTGGAACATCGTTGTTCAAAATGGGCAGTGTGGGGTGTCAGTTTGAAGCGCTAGTGGGGAGAGTCAGATTGGCGCGGTTGTTATAGGAAGTGCTCTCAAACTGCGTAGTTGAGGTGGGAGTTTTCGGATAGGTGTGGTCAATTTTGGTTTGTGGAGGAAACTATGGAGTGTCACTGTGGGTACTTGTTTTTTTTTGTCTCAGGCTGTAAAGTACGACAGCAGAATCTCGGGGATATTGGTTGATTTTCGCTGGAAAGTTTTGATGCGCATTGGACAGGCAGGCCTGCAGTGATGGTTTGGGGTCAAGGTGGATCATCCATCGTCCAAGTGGGACGTGTGGGGTGTCACACTGAAACGCGCATGGTGAAAAGTAAGGCTGGGGTGATTTGGAAGAGCCATCAATCTGCGCATGCGCAGAAAAGGGCATTTGAGTGGACGCTTTGTGGTAGAGGTGGATTATCTTTAGTCTGAATGGGTCGTGGATGGTATCCTATTGAAGCACTTGTCGGGTCAGACTGGGTTGATACGCGCATGCGCACTATGGGAGAAGTAGAGAAAGATGACAGGTTTGGAGGGGCACAGGAGCGTGTTTGGAGAGATGGTGCCATGTTCGATCTGGTTACCTGGTAGAGTTACCAGTGTGTGTGTGTGTGTGTGAGGAGGAGGGAAAACTGAGAAATGGGAAGGAGTGATCATATCTCGTCATATGTGAACCATTAGTCAGTCTGTAACCACCATCCCCTTTAGACCTAGTAGTTCTCTCCCCGCTAAAGGAGGCGAGACCTAGCTCGATATCATTTAGGTGGACGAGATTGACCAAAAAATCTAGCGCACAATAAAGCACGGCAGACGAATCAATCAACCAAACGTCGCCACACATACCTTATATATTTGGGAAAGAAAACCAGTGCAAACGATCTCTACCGTCTGTACAACGAGGTATGTGAGGCGACATTTGGTTGGTCGATTCGTCTGCCGTGATATATTGTGCGCTACATTTTCTGTCGTTCTCGTCCTCCTAAATGGCATCAAGCTAGGTCTCTCCTCCTTTAGCGGGGAGAGAACTACTAGGTCTGCCATTATACGTATTCTCAGCTGCTCAATCAGAAGCCGCCATTTGGTGTGTCACTCTTCGGTCGTGGTCGCTCTTGTCCGTTTGTCATCAGCAACATGAGTTAAACATTCTCTGAATGCGTAGGCTACGCACGTTCACCAGATACTATGATATGATGCGGCACCAGAAGAATATACATGGGTATGAAGAAACCGAAGCGCCAGAAGGTGGCGCAGATGCTGAGAGTATACCGTCAGATTTGGAAAGTCCAACGATACTGATGCAGAGAGTCTGCCCATTGACACGAAGAGCTAGGCCGCTGATGGGCTACTTGTCAGGAAAGTAGGGGCTCCTATTGTGGATCAAGCTATTAATACTCATGCTGAGGTGATCAAGGACGCCAGACAGAATAAATTACAACAGCCGTACATCCAGATGCGCCCCATATCAGAAATACAAGAGGCCAACGGGATTCAATATACTCCCGTACATCTGGAATTAAACTGGTCCAGATTTCGAGATTGTTTAATGCCCTTGGTCCTAACTGATAGCTAGCAATCCAGATAATGTAGCAATTATGACATCTAAAATTCAGTGATAAACTGCGACAATGGTCAAACACAAGAAAATATATATTTTTTTCCTCAAATAGGTTCCTTTCAGGTGCGAAAAATTTTCATCAAGGAAGGAAAATGTGAAGAAAGTGATGAAATAAACCTTTGTTAATAAACAGATATTAAACATTTTTAAACAATGTTAGTATTTATTATCAAATCAAACCTGCTATTGCTATGCCTATATCCTCCTTGGGAGATTCCAATTGCCGAATAAAAGTTATCTCCCCTTAGTCGAGTTACTCTGCGCATGTGCCCAAATGAACACTTTCTCTTATTCTACTGCAGCCTGTAGGTGTGTCTGTGCAAGGCCGTAGAGTGAGGGGAGGATGGGCTGGGCAATCAAAGCAATAGCAGGTTTGATTTGATAATAAATACTAACATTGTTTATAAATGTTTAATATTTATTGCTCAAATCTACACCTGCTATTGCTATGCCCC
Source organism: Hanleya hanleyi (assembly GCA_036873755.1). Taxonomy (NCBI): domain Eukaryota; kingdom Metazoa; phylum Mollusca; class Polyplacophora; order Lepidopleurida; family Hanleyidae; genus Hanleya; species Hanleya hanleyi. The sequence continues at coordinate 2,514 of JAVTVY010040610.1, read as the reverse complement.
ACTACGAACAGATGGAGGTAGGGACCTCGGCCTTGTTGTAGTTCATGAGTTCATGCAGAGTAACCGCTGAGATGATCACAGATGTGACACACTAAATTACTCAACCAGGGGGAACCCGGATCGAAGACGCTGTGGATACTCGTGGAGTAAAACCGTAACTGATTGTGGATGTGGCCACTAATTACTCGTCCTTTTTTTCAGAAACCGTGATAGTGGATGTGCCACACAATTTTACTTGGTGAGGGAACCCGGGTCGGTGATGCTGTGGGTACTCATGGGGCAAGCTAGTAAAACGGAAAGAAGGGTCATGTACATACCAGGCGACTTTCGAATACTAGGTGACCATCTTATACCACTGTAATCGCTGTCCTATGCCAACTCTCTGTAGTCCCTTGCCACTGACACGAATATACCTAAATAATACTCACCGATGTGTCAGGTCTTGTTAGCTGTCTTGTAAGTTAGCTGCTGGCTGACTTGCTGCGGCGATCATGTAAGTTGGCTGGCTGGCTGACTGGCTGCGGCGATCGGTGCCCCCCCCCCGCCTTTCTTTGGAAAACTAATGGACCACATGCTGGGCAGCCACCAGCGGCCCTAGCGTGGTTACTCTATCTGACTATAGTAGTATAGAAAGGTTAAGAACTGTCACATTGACCTTTGACATCTGGGCCGCAAGGCAGCTATAGTTCCGGCAAGGGTCAATGGGTGCAAGTGTAGACCTGTATCTGGGGCTAGGATGCGCAAGTGTATGACGTCACTTCCGGTAGGCGTGAATCGGGCGTGACCTCTCCGGATGTATTCCTTCGCGGTGATGCGGTCTGACGGTGATGCGGTCTGCTTCCGCGGACAGAAAGTAGTCCCAAATACGCGGAGAGCCGGGGAAAATTCTCCGGAAATCTTCAGGGGCGAGAAGGGACCCTAGTGGAACGATTTGGTCGAGTGAGGTGCCCCCGTTCCTCCAGGGCGATCCAGTCATGGGTGGGTGTATAAGTCCACAAAAACAAAATAATAAAAAAATAATAAAATAAAATAAAAAGCGGAACACAGACTTTATCCCTACAATATACTCCTATCAACCCTATCCAAAAGGGCTAATATCGGACCTGGGTATGAATGGCTGACCTATATCTGGTATCGAATGAAAGGAATGCATGTACTGACCTGTATCCCGTCCATCTTTACATCCGGGTCCTTGTCTATATCCGGGTCTTCGCTTGAATGCATGTACTGACTTGTATCCATCAGGTATGCATGTACTGACCTGTATGTGATTTCCCGCGTACATCAAATGTGTCGTCTGCATAATGGAGCATTCGTGAACACTGGATTGCATCAGCCTTACATCCGGGAGTCTGACCTATATCTGGGTCATGGGGGTTACATCATCCGGTGATTGAATGCATGTACAGACTTGTATCTGGGGTTTTTCCATTCATCCGGGTCCTTGTGACCTTGTTTTACAGCCTGAGTCTGTATGATGCAACACCAAAGGTCAATGAGTGTCAATGAGTGCACTTGAGCATGTACTGACCTGTATCCTCTCATCCCATCCATCTGTGTGCGCAGGTGTTCTGCGCAAGTGTGACGTCACAGCATATTGACACACATTTAGTAGTATAAAAGCGCGTTTCGAGCCCTATTGACCTTGCGGCACAATGCGCACAGGATAGTATAGTAACAGTATATTCACTCACATTTAGTAGTATAAAAGCGCATTTCGAGCCCTATTGACCCTGCGGCGCAAAGCGCAGAGGATAGTATAGTAACAGTATATTCACTCACATTTAGTAGTATAAAAGCGCATTTTTCCCTCTGGGTACTGTAGTTTTACATCCGCGACCACCTCAACATCCGGGCTTTCCCCACTGGTTTTTTCCATCCGCGTTTTTCACGGCCCGGCCGCATATCTGCGCGGGTTATCCGGCCGCATGCAGGTGAGATTAAATCAAAATATTATATTGGTTCTACGTGTCATATTTTACATATATTAAAAATATTGTTGAAAGCGACGTTAAATTCTATTCAGTCACTCACCCTGTACTATGTGCCTGTACATGTAATCTGTTCATGTACATATTCTCTGCCAATATACATGTTCCTTATCCAACCTTTCGCGGGAACAACACAGTATCCTGATAATATATATATCATCCAACGCCAAGCTCAACGCTTCAACGCCCTGGTGAATTAACTCAAAAGCTCTGATTTTCATGGAATTGTCGCCTAATTCATTGGAAATGCAGTGACGCCCGTCAACGACCGTCTCAACGCCTTATCCCCCGTCAACGTCCGTCGTTACGCCTTAACGTCCTAGCATAACGCCTTGACGCCATGATATACACAGATGAGAGGGAAAAACAACAACAACAAGGATGACAGCTGAGAGAACAACAACAACAACAACAACAAGGATGAGAGATCAATCGTTTTATTTTCCCCTCCATTATAACATACCCACGCTGGGGGAGCCGCGTTGGGTATGTTTACAATTCAAGAAGACTCTTGTCCAATCAG
>JAVTVY010040609.1:0-18530 GCA_036873755.1 Hanleya hanleyi | reverse complement strand
CAACGCATTTATACGGATCTGTAATTTGAGTAATCTTCACTTGAAATTAGTTATTGATCAAATTCCGGAATTTTCCCGATCTGCAATCATTTTCTACAAAATTTGTCTCGTTTTATCCCCTGAAATCATACATGTAGGCTATTTAGGTTTTGTCATGTCTGTAGTTTTTAAGTCATGAAGCATAAAGAACCGACTGGAATTTTACACCCAAATAATTGCCTAGTGAACTCCTCGCATGCACCTCTGTTCCTTGTCCATCCGTTTCCTATGCTCTGGGCCAATTCCATGTGCATGGACAGGAAATCCTGGCATTAGCCCCATCCATTCCTTGCACTTGAGAAGTATCCACAACAACGGACAAAGTTCCATGAACTCGCAAAAGTTCTAACATGAAGTCAGTCAGTTTAGCCTTTCCACCCCGCACTCACCAACATCGCCCTGCATGCAATGGGGCACTGATGTGGCACAATACCGAAATGGGGATGGTGTACAAGGTGACTCCCCAGTGTTGACTGAAATTCATTTTAAGGTTCTCCATTTAATATAAATTCCAAATATCCAATAAAAATTGAGGGGTCCCACGTGATTTTTTTTTATATTTCTACATTGCAATGATTAAACCGCTTTGCTAATTTTCACTACTTCGATACTATTATTACAATTATTGTTTATATCAATTGCAATTTGAATGCCCAGAATCCATATCAATTTCTTAATACTCGGTGCATACATTCCAAATGCAGTATAGCTCCACGATATAGAATAACATGAGATTGATCTAATCAAAACCCCTCGGCTTTCCCCAAGTGATTGTGACCCATGTGTAGTATGAATTGGGAAAGAGATAGTTCTATGTGGGATGATCAAGATACACCAGTAGTTGGTTACATTCAGGCATATAGGACAGAAATAGAAAAATTATATATCTGTAAAGGGGCATAAGGGGTAAAATATGGGTCGAGGGAGCCACTTTCGATAGGCGTCTGACTTAGCTCTCTGTAAAATAAGAACCGAGTCGAATAACTTGTACCGAACATGGATCTGCAGATTTAACTTGTACATTCAGCTACAGATAACAAAATTGCAGATTATTACATCCGAAAGGGGCATAACTCCATAAGTCGAGGCAAGTAATCCTTTGTTGGCTTGTAGAATACAACAATACAAATAAGTGTCCAAAATATAGTAGCTATACCGTACACAGTTCTGCAGATATAGCTGATTACATTCAGGCATATAGGACAGAAATAGAAATTAATATATCTGTAGAGGGGCAGAACTCTGTAAAATATGGGCCGAGGGGAGCCACTTTCGATAGGCGTCTGGTTTAGCACTAGATAAATAAGTGTTGAAAATTTGGTGGTTGTGTCTGAAGCGATTTTGCCTAAAATACGGTAACAGACGGACGTACGGACGGACGTACATGGCGACGACAATACCCCGAGGCCAAAATGGCCGAGGGGTAAAAACAAGCTGATTAAAACTCAGACTTAATAACCGCTCCTATCGGACATGTCGCTAATTTAAGATCTGAGGCAGTCTGTATCTCAAATCTGTCGTGCATGTCAGACTGGCGACCAATCACAGTCCAACTTCAACGAGCGAATAGGTGCCTATCCGAGCAAATAATAATCTTTGGGGATTGCTCATGGAGAGCAAGAACTTCATCAGCCGCCTGGGTTGGAGTTTTCTGCGCCTCGTTCACTGCAGAAATAATCGGATGGGCACCTATTCGCCCCTTGAAGTTGGAATGGGATTGGTCGCCAGTCTGACATGCACGACAGATTTAAGATACAGACTGTCCCAGATCTAAATTAGCGACATGTCCGATAGAGGAGCTATCTAGTTTCAGTCAGATTGAGAATAAAAATTGAGGGATCCCGTGCAACTTTTTGATAATAATAATGCAAGAAGACGTTTTACATGTAGTTCTGGAATTTCACAATTGTTTTCAGGAAGACCTGAAGTGACGTCACACAAGTTATCACTGTGATTCTGAGGTCACATTATGACATTAAGAATCAGGACATTAATTACAATGTAGTGACAAAGCACTGATGTGCATATTCGACTGTGCTGCAACTTGCGCAAATGGTCATTTTGAATATTGGGGAGCTACCTTAATGGAAGGATAGACTCTCTTCCAATCTGATTAAAACTCATGGACTTAATAACCGCTCCTCTATCTGACAAGTCGCCAATTAAGATCTGGGACAGTCCCTATCTTAAATCTGTCGCGCATGTCAGACAGGCGACCAATCACAGTCCAGCCTCAACAGGTGAAGAGGTGCCTATATTCAGTGGCGGCGAAGTTCAAGGCGAGATCGAAAATTATGGTGTGCCATGAATTGGACGTGCCCGCATTAAAGCAGGAGCAACTGCAGATGCTTTCTTGTGTGCTACGTAAAAGACACTGTGTAGCCGTTCTTCCTACCGGCTACGGGAAATCTTTATGTTGCTGAGTATACGGACGAAGGCACAGAAAAATTCAAACCCAGGCAGCTGACGAAGTTCTTGCTCTTGACTCCAGTCCATGAGCGATCACCGAAGATTATTATTTGATCCTCGTTGCTCTCTTCAATGACAGACCAGGTGAAAAGATCAAGGGATATTTCTTGGACTGCTGGATATATAAGTACGGTTATTTTGTTTCATAAAATCAGTTCATAACTGCATGGCAACAAAAACGTTAATATTAGGAGATAAGCTGACACGCTATACTACGAGGCGTCTCATTGGGCGACTATTCAGTGATGTAAGTGGACTTTTGTCAAAAAACCTGAAAATACTATCCTAGCACTTTAGGCCGGGGTCCAGGGGCCGCCTAGGCCCCTGGAAGCTCTGGGGTCCTAGATGGCTGGAGATGCATTCGAGCCAATTTCTGGCAAATAAAAAAAAAAAATATGATTGGCAAGCCACTACGTTTTTTGTGTTTTTTTTCAAGCAAAACCTGTTTCATAATACACCCTCATTCTGATTCTGAAATAAGCAAACTTATTTTGAAAATTAATTTCTGTAAATTTATTCAGAGACTCCTGTATGGATTTTGTTGCTGTAAATAATACAGGCAGTGTCTGGTTTGACAGTTTATTTTTGCGTCTTGACAGATGCTTTGCCGATTTTGCGTGAGCTTGTAAAGATTTTTTCCTGAGCTGCCGTAACGTACTCTATCATTACAAATGGTACATTCAGCCAAACCTGGCAAATTGAGTTTCCTTACGTAGTCTGAAAGGTGATCCCCGTGACAGTCTTTGTCCTCCAGCCATGACCAACGAAACTTATTTTTGATACTCTTATCCACCTCATTGACGTCTATGTCGGCACTGCGATGTAACACGCTCATGATTTTCACTTCAATTTTCACTCCGGCAAAAAAGGCGCAATTTTCACTTCAGACTGCCACGCAATATCCCATAATAGTTTCGGCTGCTAGCGATTTGAGCGCCAGTACTACAGGGGAGACAACTCTAGTTGTCTCCCGAGTTGTCTCCCGTATCACGTGGCGGACAAATCATTATAAAAATGGCGACTGTCGGTTCTTCGCTAGAGACGATCGGGATCCAATTTTGAGGATCAAAAATGGTAACAATACATACTTTATCAAGATCAGGTAAAAAAATGCGTTTTTGAACGCTCAAATATCGATTTAGTCGACATCAAGTATCACTTTCCTGGTAAAACCGGACGAGAATCTAAATTTCTATAAAAACGGAATTTTTTCCAAGTTTCAACAAAAAACCGGATTTCCGGCAAAAACCGGAAGACTTACATCACTGGACTATTTGACCCGGAAACTATTTGATTCGGAGTTCATCTGATCGATTTGTTATCGGGACTGTCCCAGATCTTAATTAGCGACATGTCAGTCCGACAGAGGAGCGGTTATTAAGTCTGAGTTTTAAATCGATAACATGAACAAATTGGGATTGTTTTTCACCAAACTGCGTTATCCAAGATGGCCGCCATCAGCCATCTTAGATTCCAACCATCCCAAAAATGTTGTGAACGCGATATCTCGAGAACAGTTCAACCGATTGACTTCAAACTTGGGGGGTGACTTGACATCAGTGAGAAGATGACTGGGATTGTTTTTCACCAAACTGCGTTAACCAAGATGGCCGCCGTCAGCCATCTTAGATTCTATCCATCTCCAAAATGTTATGAACACGATATCTCGAGAACAATTCAACCGATTGACTTCAAATCTGGGGAGTGACTTCACATCAATAAAAAGATGACTGGAATTGATTTTCACCAAACTGCGTTACCCAAGATGGCCGCCGTCTGCCATCTTAGATTCCATCCATCTCCAAAATGTTATGAACACGATATCTCGAGAACAATTCAACTGATCGACTTCAAATCTGGGAAGTGACTTCACATCAATAAGAAGAATTAGATGCGCCATCTTCTCACTGATGTTAAGTCACCCCCCAAGTTTGAAGTTGATGAGTTGAATTGTTCTCGAGATATCGCGTTCACAACATGGTTGGGACGGAAGGACGGACGGATGGACGGAAAATGTCACACCATTGTGAAGCCATCCCAAGTTTGAAGCAGATCAGTTGAGTTGTTCTTGAAATATCTCGTTAACAATATAGTCGACGGCGGCCAGGTTAATGCAGTTTGGTGAAAAACAATTCCAGCTGGGACTGTTTTTCACCAAACTGCATGATCCAAGATGGCCACCGTCGGCCGTCTTAGATTCCAACCATCCCAACCATCTTGTGACCGCGATATCTCAAGAACAATTCAACCGATTAACTTCAAACTTAGCGGATGGCTAGGATCTCAGAAGAAAGTCACTCATTTTTCGGCACAACTTTGCCACCGGATGATCTTTCTCGATCACCCTGTCCCCTTTCTTCCATAGACGATTTGCAAGATTGTCCTTCACAATTATATCTCCTTCACATCAACAACACCACACTCCTAGCAACAATTTACCATCAAACAAAATATATATGGTGATTATATCCCGTGTGTGTGAGAAGCCCATTTCCAGACAAGTTTTTTGGCGGGGGATCTGCTAGCTACTCAGCTTGTTTTCAAGGCTGTAGACCCCGGATATTGGTGAACATTTGTTCCAGCACATGGAACTTCGCACACGGATAAAATTTCTAGAGCGCAAGCACTGGATGGGGCGGGGGGCCATGATTTCTGATCCTTTTGATGCAAAGAATTGGCCTGAAGCACACAGAAATAGATGCATCGACCAGAAACTTGAGTTGCTTGTGTGTAGGAGTTCACTAAACCTGAAATACCTGTGGCAAAACAACTTCCATCATGAATCCCCATACAGGTGTCTTTCCCATATTAAAATAGGTGCTCACGAGTAAAATTACAAATAATTTCATACAAAATCGTTGATGCCTATTGCCATATAGACATAAGATAGGTTTCTCTTTTCTGTTCTCGACGAGAGCTTCTTCGACAAGACAAAGACAAACAGGAAGGCAATACGTTGATCAATGTCCCCCTGTATTCAATGCTAAGTGGACTCACTGCACTGGTTGCTGGTTTTATTCAGGTGTTGCACTAATAATTTATTCACCTACCAGTTATGTCTGATCCATCAAATCTACGAATGCGTATCACCATGGATCATGGTATAGATGTATATGATTGAGAAGTTACAATATTTACTCGGATTGGAATTTCTGACCTGTATCTTGAACAAACGTACATTTTACCAGTCATCAGAAGCATGACAAATGGAAAGCCGAATACAATGAACAAGATATTCATTTTTGCCAGCTCACCTATTTTTGGATATAAAATATCTCGTTCCGCTGGGTCTAAAGCTATCTGCTGTGACGAAATTGCGGGAATGGTCACAGTTCTTTGGCTACGGTGAGCGAAGCTAGCAGCTCGATGAGCCTGCCGGGTGGCTGTCCGTAGTAACTGGTTACTCATGGTTCACTGCAAATACAAAAAAAAATATATCATAAGTTGGGTGTGAATGCTGGAGGTTACCGTTATGCTCGTTCTCGTGTTCAACTGCCTGGATATCCAGAGTCAGACAGCATTATACTTCTTGTCATGTGTTCAATCATGTCAACTAACTGGATAGCCAGAGTCGGACAGCGTTATACGTGTTGTCATGTGTTCAACCACGTCAACTGCCTGGATATCCCGAATCAGACAGCGTTATACTTGTTATCATCAACCATGTCAACTGTCTGGATTATCCAGAGTCCAACAGCAGTATGCTTCTCGTCATGTGTTCAACCATGTCCACTGCCTGGACATCCACAGTCAGACAATGTTATACATCTTGTTATCATGTGTTCAACCATGTCCACTGCCTGGATATCCACAGTCAGACAATGTTATACATCTTGTTATCATGTGTTCAACCATGTCCACTGCCTGGATATCCAGTCAGACAATGTTATACATCTTGTTATCATGTGTTCAACCATGTCCACTGCCTGGATATCCAGTGTCAGACAATGTTATACATCTTGTTATCATGTGTTCAACCATGTCCACTGCCTGGATATCCACAGTCAGACAATGTTATACATCTTGTTATCATGTGTCCAACCATGTCAACTGCCTGGATATCCAGAATCAGACAGCGTTATACTTGTCATCATCTGTTCAACCAACGTCAACTGCCTGGATATCCAGAGTCAGACAGCGTTATACGTGCTGTCGTGTTCAACCACGTCAACTGCCTGGATATCCCGAGTCAGACAGCGTTATACTTCTTGTCATCAACCATGTCTACTGCCTGGATTATCCAGAGTCAGACAGCGTTATACGTGCTGTCATGTGTTCAACCACATCAACTGCCTGGATATCCAGTCAGACAGTGTTATACTTCTGGTCATCAACCATGTCTACTGCCTGGATTATCCGGAGTCGGACAGCGTTATACGTGCTGTCATGTGTTCAACCACATCAACTGCCTGGATATCCAGAGTCAGAGAGCGTTATACCTGTTATCATCAACCATGCCAACTGCCTGGAGTCCAACAGCAGTATGCTTATCATCATGTGTTCAACCAGGTCAACTGCCTGGATATCCAGAATCAGACAGCGTTACACATCTTGTCATGTGTTCAACCATGCATGTCAACTGCCTGGATATCCAGAGTCCGACAGTGTTATACTTCTTGTCATGTGTTCAACCAGGTCAACTGCCTGGATATCCAGAATCAGACAGCGTTACACATCTTGTCATGTGTTCAACCATGCATGTCAACTGCCTGGATATCCAGAGTCCGACAGTGTTATACTTCTTGTCATGTGTTCAACCAGGTCAACTGCCTGGATATCCAGAATCAGACAGCGTTACACATCTTGTCATGTGTTCAACCATGCATGTCAACTGCCTGGATATCCAGAGTCAGACAGCATTATACTTCTTGTCATCTGTTCAATCATGTCAACTAACTGGATAGCCGAGTCAGACAGCATTATATGTGCTGTCATGTGTTCAACCAAGTCAACTGCCTGGATATCCGGAGTCAGACAGTGTTATACTTGTTGTCATCAACATGTCAACTGCCTGGATTATCCAGCGTCCAACAGAAGTATGCTTCTTGTCATGTGTTCAACCATGTCAACTAATTGGATAGCCAGAGTCAGAAAGCGTTATTCGTGTTGTCAAGTGTTCAACCACGTCAACTGCCTGGATATCCGGAGTCAGACAGCGTTTTACTTGTTATCATCAACCATGTCAACTGCCTGGATATCCTGAGTCAGACAGTGTTATACTTGTCATCAACCAGGTCTACTGCCTGGATTATCCAGAGTCCAACAGCATTATGCTTCTCGTCATGTGTTCAACCAGGTCAACTGCCTGGATATCCAGAATCGGACAGCGTTAATATATCACCATGTGTTCAACCATGTCAACTACCTGGAATAGCCAGAGTCTGACAGCGTTCTACTGGTTGTCATGTGTTTAACCATGCCAACTGCCTGGATAGCCAGAGTCAGACAGCATTATCCGCAATGATGCCATTTCCTTCGCACAACTTGGTCGAATGGTGATACTCTGGCACAAGAACTCCGTCGAACACATCGACCTTGATAGCATCGGTACATTTCATCCATCCTTGACAATGTTAGAATGGAGAAAATATCCAATGCCCAGACCTTGCTTTTCATTGAAATTTACGGGAGTCCAAACATATTCGCACAGTCTAACTCTACAGGAATGCACAGGAATTCAAACCTATCACTTCTATATGGATTGCTAAAATTTTAAGGGAATCTGGTGGATTCCCGTGAAATATTTTGTGGGAGTGCTATTTGCATAACCCCCCGAGCAGAGGGTCATGGGTAAATTCAAGATGGCGGCAACGTGGAGTACCAGAAAAGTGGTGTTTTAGTACTATTTCTTCAAAATTTCTGTTTTTCCGCGATGAAAAGTGGGCAAAAACTATTTTATTTCACATTACATTAATATTTACTAATGTATCATGCAGTTTTTGCGGAGAAATTGCATAAATAAAAAATTCAGAAAATCTGACCGAAAAATGCCATTTTTGAATATGACGTCAATTTAACGTCGTCAAAGCAGCCATCTTGGATTTTTTTTTTTACATTTTCTGGTAGAGCTTGACCCAAAGGTATAGTGTGGTAAGTTTCAGCCCACTAGCTCAAGGGATAAGAAAAATAGTTGGGGCCTGGGTAGGTCCCAAAAAGCCTGGGCCAGATAGGGTTAAAAGGATCTAAACCGAAAATGATGATCCCGGGCGCTTCGATTCTCCAAATTAGCTTAATTAAATTAGTAATCTAGTCCACAGAACATATACTGGATATTTTGTAAAATCGAATAAATCCAGAAATTTGAGCAGAATCGGATTCCCATGAAAAGGCAAGCTCTGAATGCGTGCAATCGATATTTACTAACTGCATCCTTTGCAGTACACCGAAACATTCGGCAACTGTTGTGGTAAAAATTTTTCACCTAAGCAATTTCTTTCATGGTGTTACAGGTGGGTTATTTCAGAATCACAAGTTTTGCAGAGGGGCTATATCGGGAGGACTGCAACTGTGACCACCTGTGATTTCAGAATGTGGTCTGGTGCGCTAGCCTAGGGTTACTGGTCAATCACAATTTATTCTATTAAAAATGTGATACATGTAGATGACATTCAAGTAAGGTGGTTCACAGTTGAAAACTGCAGCCATCATAATAACATGGAAGACAATTCTTCAGGGATATGAAGTTACCTCCCCTGAATCATTCAACCAGAACTTTCTACCCCCAGTGTCTCGTGGTAATAGTGTCCATGACTTGTAATTGAGATCATAAACATACTTATTGGGAAAGCATCCCTAACCTGTTCCAACATAAGCATACGGCTAAACAGGGGCCACCAAGTCCTTCATTTTTGGCGGAGCCATCACGTCCAAGCATATCATCACGCCTAAAAGCGGATTCCAGAGAAAATAAAGAATGTTCACTGAAAATTGCTGACCTTTAATTAGAAGTAACTTAATGAAATCCTCTCATCGGCGGTGCCAATTTGTGCTGTTGACAATTTCTGGCAACGGAATGCACAGATAGAAACTTTCCACCTAATGGAGTCTTTGATTGGCTATGAAAAAAACACAGCTGGCCAATGAGCTTGTTTAATTTATAGATGATGTTTGGCCATGCACAAAAACTGTAATCTCCTGCTGAATTCTGTTCCAAGTAGACTCTTCCAATGCTACATTGTTGTGATGCACACAAAACAGACTTTGAAGTGAGAAAAAGCAGTCATGTAATGGTTTAGAAAATCAGGACTGGTTCAAAATCTTGCCAATAGTCTGAGCTTCCTCTGACCCATAGCACGCGAGAGCAAAGGACTAACTGGGATATATATCCAAGCCAAACAATTGGTCAGAAATTATCCATCATGTGACTGAAGAGTCCTAGGAAGCTCGGAATATGTGTAGTGTAACTGTAAGACCTCCCATTGAAAAGGTAAAATCCTGCACAAAAGACTGAAAATACAACCTGCATCAGGCTTTGTCAATTCTTCCAGACAACTCTCGCTAAACGAGGGCAGAGAACAATAGATCAGCTGTTCCATCTGCTGTAAACGACCCGCGCACCTGGGATCAGAATCCCTATGCTACAACTTTGTCTGGCACCCGTTTTTCTTCAAAAATTGAGTTCTGTACTTTCGAAAATTCCTGAAACTTCAGTATATTTTGTGAACTAGGCATCCTCCAAATATATCTGACAATCGCCCACCAGGAATGCATTCTTTTTAATTTCTGGCAACGTTTCTAAATTTCGTACTGTTAATCTTATGGACGCCTTCCCCCAGTTAAGGGCGGGAACAGCCAGCTGTGGGGAAGTTCGTCATGTAAGGATCTTTAAACTGGGAACACCGTTTGCAATACAGCTTGTCAGGTAGCTTTTCCAGGTTTAACAAGGTTCCTAGTTCAACAAGCTAAACCTTACTGACATTTAACTTTGTGATATTGAATGTAGGGTTTAGCCGTTGAACCGAAAATTCCTATCGCAAAATTTTCGGCCTAGGTAAAATCGGATGGATTTTCGCTGCTAAAAATCGAAAATACCTACCGCTTTGCACTCGTTTCGATAGAATACATATTTGCCTAATTCCCTGGCCATTTATTTCCTCTGTCCAGCTACTTTCAATTCCATAAAACGGCAAAAGAAAAAAAAAATCATCGTGCTCGATCTTCCAAAAACTATTCAAATCGGTAGCCATATATAGAACACTTCTCACATGATTCCGATACTCGCGCGTAAGGCTATCTAAATTCAGAACTGAATCCGCTCAGTTGACCCAGTCGCTTAGGAAGATGAAAAATCCTGTAAATTACCTTTTTTGTTAGGTGCCTTTTATTACGCTTGATACCGATAGTTACAATTTTACATTTAAATGCAGATGAGACAACCTTATGAATGAGCCATTTCCGACTTTCCTGTCTACAATGCCGAAATTACAATCGGTCTCGTGCCACAATAGCAATATTTTCAAAATGGCTACCGATTTAGTTTTTGGAAGATCGAGCGCGATGATTTTTTCTTCTTTTGCCGTTTATGGAAATGAAAGGAGCTGGACAGAGGACATAAATGGCTAGGGAAATGGGCAAATATGTATTCTATCCAAATGATTGCAAAGCAGTAGGTATTATCGATTTTTATGAGTACAAATCCACCCATGTTACCTAGATCGGGAGGATGGGAATTTTCGGTTGAGTGGATAAACCCTACATTGTCAACATCACAAAATTAAATGTCAGTAGGGTTTAGCTTGTTGAACTAACAACATTGAACAAGGTTGCCTACATGTAGTCACCTGTTGTGTTTTCCTTACATGATGACCTAGCTATACAGCTGAAATATTTCTGAATGCGACGTTAAACCTTAATTCTCTCTCTCTCCTTTACGAAAGCCGAGAGGGTCTTTACTTTTTGACTTCCGACTTCTGACTTCTGACTTCAGACTTCAGACTTCAGACTTCAGACTTCAGACTTCAGACTTAGGATTTTTTTTGCTTTTATAAATGCATTACATCTTAAATTATGAAACAAAGAATAACAAAATATCATTATTATGACATCTTGTGCTTGAAAAGCTGATTGCATGTACTTTTAGTAATCAGATAACCATTGAAGTTTATCTTGAGTTATGTTCTGATTATTAAAATGCGATAACTTATATTGTAAATCGAAATGCCCTATGTCACAAGTCAAAGGCGCCTCAATTACATAAAATAATTGCACAATTTGATACATTACAAATAATCACATTTAATGCACCCTTTCCACATTAATCGTTGGGCAATGCTGTCTTGTCCCAGTGGCGGCAACAAGTGCACAGCATGAGCGTGAGCTCCGGTTCGTTCTCATGATGTTTATAACATGGAGCGGGTTTTTCATCTATTGATACCAGGTGTAAATATGATATGGATCAAATGCAATAAATAACCAATAAGCTTACATTTATGATAATTTTGGCAATTTCAGGTCGAAAATATACCAGTTATTATCGTATAAAATATATTCTGGGTTAACCCTATCTGGCCTGGGCTTTTTGGGACCTGTCCAGGGGACAAATTTAAAAAAAAACTGTGGTAACGTAATATGCCACAGATAAATGCAACTTGGTTTCATAAAATATTTGCACAATTCTATTCAACTGATCATAATTACTTCCAAAACATTATCGAATAATATAGTATGAAAATTTACGCATCAATGTGACAAGGGGCGGTCAATATATTTATCAATTATTCAAATATTATGTATGATTTTCTGATTTCCTAGATGCTAGGACACAAAAAAAAACAGCCTAATTTTGTCAAACCCAATCATATAATAAGATTGTACCATTACTCCCAAATATATAAATAAATAATATAAATATTTGTTCGTATCACAGGATTTTATAGTTCTCTCATCTGGCTCCTTCAAACCTTGAATAGTCTTGATAATTTTGATTATTTAAGGGGGAACTCAAATGAAAAATTAAAACTTCTGTGGGGGAGACATGTTGTTGACATATTTTTTTGAAAATTGCCAAATTGTTCTGAATTTTTTTTTTACATTTTTTGCATGAAAAAATTTCTCTTGGTTGATGAGAAGCTTTCTGGAACTGGTAAACAAATAACCTGTTGTTGAGTTGATTAGATAGACAAATACGGATATTTAAGATTCTGATACCTTTCAGTCCATTTACTTGTGTAAGGAGGTGTGTTAGTTGAAATGAATTTTTAATAAATATGAATTGCACGAGTAATCCTTTGTTACTTCATATTTGTTAAAGGTGAACTGCAAAGCTTTTAATTTTATCTAAATTGTTGCTTATATACATCTTGTCTTATGTGACATAACTTTTATACGTTTTTGGGGCAAATATAGTTTGCAAAATTGTACTAATAACAATATTTAAGTTATCCTGTTATAAATCCGTCTTGAAAACTTGCATCGCTTGTCTCTCTTGATTTGTAGAACGTTATGACGTTATAGTGGTCCCCTTCATTCAACTTTTATTCAAATGTGACGTCATGCTACGTCGGATGAATGAACGAGGACCACTATAACGTCAGGACGTTCCAAAAACAACGGGAGGCAAGCGATGACGTTTTTAAAAGTTCTGGCTCTCGGTATAAGTTTTGACTTCTCATATACCCAAAATAAAACAATAACCCACAGAACTATTACCACACATAATCGTAACAACTATAGAAGTTCTTGTTTTATGACATTTTAACAGAACATTGGAAAGCTTTTCAGTTCACCTTTAATAAGATATCCTAATCTGTGCAATTTCCAAAATAAAGCCCTGTATACTCTGTTGATATGTCATGAAAACCCTATTTCTATAAATACTTATGACTTTTTAGAACTAGTTTTCATGATGCTGTAAATAAGCAATATTACAAAGAAAGACATTAGACTTATAACTTTGTGACAATTCCAGTATAATCTAGCCATTATCTTGAGTTCATTTGGTGACTTCACAAATACCATTTGCAATAAATTACATCATTAGCAGATTTAAACTTCAAACCTGATGTCTCTGTAACCATGGCCTAAAACTGGACCCAGATCACTGGGGTTCCCTTTTAAATTGCCAATATTATAATCAGAAAGACCAAAGCACAAAGTTACAGACAGAATTATAGGTATTATCATATACCGACATGTAAAGGTAAAGTTGCAAGGGGTGAATGAATGTCCAAAATTCTGAAGACGGAAGTCAGAATTCGGAAATCAAAATCAAAATAATAAACTTCAATGGTTATCTGATTATGCAATCAGCTTTCAAGCACACGATGCCATAATAATGGTATTGTGTTATTCCATGTTTCATAATTTAAGATGTAATGCATTAAAAAAGACAAAAAAAGAAGTCGGAATTCAGAAGTCAAAAAGTAAAACTCTGAAGAACCCTCTCGGCTTTCGTACACCTTGCATGACGAATAGGCCCAACTGTGACACAGAACTGTCCGTGACAATTATATTTCGCGAGTCCAAGGAAGGGCCGTTGCCAAATTATGATGTTGTTGTTGCGAAGTCTCCGGCTGGATGTCAAAATAATTGACCTTGGTCATGTTGGTCGAACTTTCGAGGAAGACAAAATGAGATTTTTAATAATCAGCGCAGTCGGAGCAAATGGATTTACATTCTACTCCAAATTGCTGGAGATTGTCACAGTTTCAAGCTATCGGATTTTTCAAACTCGACATTTTTCATTCATAATTTTACGGACCTCCTGCTGCACGTACGCATGGTGGGGGACCGGGAAGTTCTGGGGAGAAATGTTTTTTTTGGGAGAGGAGATGAGTGACTGGTGGGAAAGGAGCGCAAGCAAACAGCAATTAGTTTGAAGCATAGACTTATAATAGGTGATGGCTTGTCACATTATTCTACATTATCTGGTCATAGCAAAACATGCGAAAGAGAGAAAGTTTGAAGCGTGCATCTTCTGCATACCTGCTGCTGTCGCGCGAAGCGAACAAAATGGAGAGCAAAAGTCTCGAGAAATAACGCGAGGTTTGTTTGTGGGGTCTGTCTCAAAATAACGGAATGTTTCGGTTTATTCATGTATTTCTCGACAAAACACTTACCCCCTGCACTATCATGACTACATTCCAGACTGAACTTAGAGACAAGAACTTCATCAGTTTATAATGACTAGATCATTACAATGTCTGTCTCAAATTATGAGGGCACCGGATATTTCGAAGCCAGCTCTTCTCATAGGACGTTCTCAGAGAAGTGAAATTCTCCACAGTACAGTATCTATACCGTATGTAATCACCCCGTAGCATCGTACAGCGGAAGTGACTGATCTGTACTCCAGGATCCGGCATATAGCGACGGGCCACATGCCATGAGGTAAGTCTGAGCACACATTACAGACGAAATCTATGGTTTATATTTCCATCAAGACTACTGAATTGTAACATGAGTATTTCTACACGCCTTGAATGAACCGCAGTGACTGGTTATAGTGTATGTATTGAGAATCATCAAGAGATCAGTGGCTCGTTGGCTTGAATCATTTAGGCGATTTGATCGTCTCACTATATTGGTCCAAATATATTTCTTTAAAGTATCGTTCATGCTCCTCGTGATATCGCTAATCATTTAGGCGGTATGCTGGCGATATATTACTTATATTCAGCTAAATTGAAACATTTTATTCAGCGAAATGTGTCATTGAACTTTCGTGATCTGTACGGCTTATAGCTTCGAATAATGTTGTAATCTGTACGGCGTATTGCACATCGCCAGCTGAATGGAATTTTGATGTTGAATGTGAGTTTGAGGTGTCAGATGATCAGATTTATGCGGATTATACGTAAAATACGTATGTTTATGATAAGGTTAAATAAAGAGCATCCAGAACGCACTGGGTAAATCAGATTGATCACAAAGTTGCACAATCTTGATTTATCAGTAAGTCATCAGTTCTATCATTTGACGGCATGCTAGGCTTATGTTCTATTGGGTCGGTATGACAAATAGCGCGAAGTATGCAAATGCTTAGAGAACAGATGATAATAATGCCTTTCTGCAGATGCAAGAATTGTAGGGGGAAAAATCGTCCGTTTGAAGGCATTACAACTTGAGCGGTGTACGCTATATAGTAAACAACTGTACGATAAATAGCCATGCCAATTTGATAACTGTACGGTAAATATACCAGTGTTTGACATCTGAAATATCACCTAGATTGCACAATAATTACAGTGTGGTTAATTTTGTTTGTTGCTTCAGGTATTAAGATGTCTCTGCGATACTTGTGCTATTTCTGTGACAGTTCCACAGACACGTTTGTAGCGCAAGTACAACATAACATTGCAAACCATAGTACCAGAGAACTGAAATTCCGTCGAAAGAGTAAAAGGGGTGTACAGACTGTCAATTGTAAAATAATTCCCGCTGTTTGCCAAGAGCAAGGTCGTGTAATAACCGCTAATGAAGATGCACAAACAGTCCATGTGTCACGAATGACGTCGCATTCGTGATCCTTGTTGTAGGACTGGTTTTGGACATTGCTCGGGCAGATGGATTGGTGACGCTTTGCGGATCCGGGAGTAGAAAATTCTTTCGAGCAAAACTTACACTTTTCCATCGGGATGTTGAGATGTTTCCTCTGATGTACATCGAAGTGTATTCTTTGATTGTAGCCCTTTGAACATATAAGGCCATTATACTGAAAGGTATTTGTGCGCTTACTCATTACATGTAATTTTAAGCCACATTTAGTGGTAAAATGCCTCTCACAGTGTTCGCACACCAGATCCAGTTTCTGGTGTGTTTTGGTGTGTCTGGTTAACTTTGATTTGTGCTTGGTAGAGTAAGCACACTCTACGCATGGAAAACGAGGAACAGGATCCGACACGTCTGACTCGTATAAACTCGCCATACTCTCCTCTAACGGCTCTGTATCATATGGCTGTTTAGCATCCATTCCTATTGAGTAAAAGAACAACAGACTAGATGAGTTACGTAGGCCTACAACACGGTCCAACGAATTACGCAAAATGAACCCCAATTTGTTATCCTACGAAGTAAGCTCTCATTTGCGAATTGTCCGGTAGTCAGTGAGTGAGTGAATTCATCCGAATCCTTTCGTCGGCAAACTAAGGAGAACCATTGACATTAGAACGTGCATTAGGGCATTGTTACCAGCAAGTTCTGAGGTGACAGAATTCTGATGAAAATTTGATTTATAATTATTTTTTATTATTTATTAATCGCTCGGCGAGTGCACTGTCATGCCCATTAGTATCCTGTATTAGTATTTTCATTGCGACTTTTGAAGGTTCCCTAATATCAGGAAGCCTGGTCCATTCGAGATTCAAAACGTCTGAGAATGGTTATCGTTAGATGGAATCCCCCAGTTCCCATATATTCTGGGAGCTTACATGATGCTACACTTATTCAACCTATGCACTACCCTCGGGAGGATTTCCCCACCCCTTGGGCAGACGCACTTAGGTGACCTGTAAACTCGGAATTGACAAAAACATGCCTTAAATCAAGTACATACTTAAATCGTATGAAACCCCATTTCGTAGGTCCTGTGACGTTAGTCACACTGCCATGTTTTCAAAAGAAAGTGCAATAAAACCTAGTGATCCAAAATGTACTCACCTGGACGAGTATATCCTTCAATGGACCGTACAAAACACATTTAGATAAGAAATTGATATTAAGATAGTGACAAAATACACAAGAATTGCCGTATATATCAGAGAACACGACCGGATCACGAGTTGTAGTTGAGAGTAAATATCAAGGGAGAAAAGTCACAATCTTGATTGTTTCTGGAATCAGTCTAACAAAATCAGACCCTACATATCACTTTTGCTGGATGTTGCTAGGATCTAACCAAATCCTATACAGTTCAATCTCCGGCGACCCCAAGTATTTGTCCATGTTTTCCAGCTTTATGTTCAATGAGAATCCTTTTTGTTTGAAACCCCGCCCAACAAGAGAGGGAGAGGGAGAGAGAGAGAGAGAGAGAGAGAATTAAGGTTTAATGTCGCGTTCAGCAATATTTCAGCTGTATAGCGACGATCAAACAAAATTCTAAGTACTCAAGTCACTAACTTAGTAATCCAACGCATTAAAACATACACACATTAAAACTTATGTAACAAACAGATTTCTCTCAAATAACCCAAGATGCAATCCTCTCTCACCCGACCCCGCCTAACAAACGTCGCATCCATGATCATTTTGGTACATTTGGCTTTCATTTATTTTCATTGTGCTTTCATTTGGGTTCACTTGGATAATTCGTTGGACTCCTTGTACCTATTCTCAAATAGCAATATGCCGTACAGATACGAAACAATAGGCCGTACAGAAATATGTTTTAGCTTAGCTATAGGCCGTACAGAAGCGGTAAAAATAAGCGATGAATATGAAAAAATGACCGTCCTATCCATCTAAAATCAAACAGTTTCTATAGCGGTTGGTACCTCCTCTGCATCAGACAAAACGTCTAACATGAAGGTAAGTCAGAGAAGTTATACAAAATGACATGAAGCGACTCACCAAGAAAAATCGAAGTGTTCAGGATACAAGACCGTCTTTGCGAATCGAATTGCTTTACTATATAGTACTTTTTATCGTATATGTTAAACTCGTGTTTTCATGAATATAATTTACAGAATTAAAACGCTTAAAATACCTCAATGATATACATACTTTGTCGTGAAATCGCCTGAAACGAAGGTCTGTCAACTGTAGAAAATGGCTATAGGCCGGATCCTGGAGTACAGATCAGTCACTTCCGCTGTACGATGCTACGGGGTGGTAATTTGTGCATTTTTATTCTGAAATTTGAAGTAAATCTGTTCAGAATCAAAGAAAATATCCAATACTTCGGATGTTATTTTCAAAGCACAATGATGTTGGGCTTGCAATGTTGTAACATTGTAACTGGGCGCTAGAATAGAATTTATTTGCTAATTACAAGCACCCATAAAAAGCATGAGAATCACAGAATAACAGTTAATGATTACAATTGATTTGACGAAATAATATAAATCACAGATTGACTTAGTTAATGA
>JAVTVY010040608.1:0-19727 GCA_036873755.1 Hanleya hanleyi | reverse complement strand
CAGTTCTAGCAATCCGTGCTTATTTTCGGTTACATATTTTACATCCGAGGCCGGGGCCCTGTTTCAGAGGATGCGACCATTTTTGCTGCCTATTTCTCAGCTCATGTGAAAAAAGGAATCTCTTTAATCGGCGGCATTGACCCTCTTTAATAGGCCATAGCTTTCGCATTGGCGCCGCCACTTCATCTTCAGCAGCAGTAATCTCGAATAACATATTCAAAAATGTGTGGATGGAAGTCTAACGCTATAGTAGTATGACACATTTCACTTGGTAGCTATGTATTGTCCAGTCACAGGTTTCGTTGTATGGTAGCCCCGACGAATTTATTGCATATATAAGGATCTGGTCCAACTTGAACCAGTTTGGCAAAGGTCAGTCAGGGGCTGCCGTGCTATCTGAATCAGTTATATATGAATATTTTCTAATATTTACTGTATACTTAACACCAAGAAAAAAACTTAAAAAACATTCAAAATTTCGGATCGAAAATTCGTCAAAAATTGACCACATTTTGGTTCTGACGTAGCTGTAACGTCATTATGGCGGCCATCTTGGATTATTTTGCATTTCTCGCTAGACCTTTGCCAACACTATTCGTGTGGAAATTTTCAGACTCTTACCCCGAAGGATGGCGAATATATGATGTTTTGAAAATCGTTCGGATAAAAATTGCCATTTATAGGCCCAAAATGGCCCCGGGCCCCTAATGGGCCACATATTGCCTCCTGGGCCTCGAAATCGGGGGCACCCCTTCTGATATTGTTCTCGGTGCCTCTGACGACACGTGTGCCAAATTTGGTGCTTTGTTCCACTCTGTCACGATAAAGTGAAAATCTGGCCTTAAGCCACCGGACTATAAGTCATACATAAACTGTACCTTGCAAGTGTGGCGTAGATGCCTGGTACAGTAATTAGGGAGTAATATTCTGTTAAATTTTAACATTAATATATATTGTGGGAAGTTTTAGCTTCTCGTACCGGGGTTTTAATGTGCAAGCCAACGGGCATGTGATAAATGCTGGTAGAGTGGATAAACCTTGTTGATATCTGATCTATTCTCGAAGCGGAATGTGTTGCTCCAGGCGATGCAAAAATTTTGAGAAGTGCATACCCCATGTAAAGTACATTTTTGTTATTGCTGCCAGTCAACAGCTATGATGAGCATTGGTTTGTTATCCAGGTTTACCCATTAACCAAGATGGAGAATGTGAAAGAAGTGGAAAGCCAAAGTCCATATGAGAGATCGAGTTTCCTTTCTCGTACACTATTTTGGTAAGAACTGTTTACTTTATTGAGTAATGATATTATAATATTTCTGAAATGAAAAACGGTGGCTTGGGATTCTAGGTGGAAATTAATGATAATGTCTTAAAAAATTGCGTTCATGTTTATATATATATATATTTCCTTGAAAACGGAAGATTCATCTAGAAGACTACAGATGGAGGATTTCTTTCTGTGGAAATTCTCACCGCATCTGAATAGATAATAGCATGGGAATATATGTCGTTCTATGTATGTTTTTTCTATTTTAAAGAACATACAGGGACAGCTGCATACCATAACAAATGATCTATAGATACAACTGTATCCTGTCCCGACTTGTTTATGTTGATTTAAACTCGACTACCCTTAATATACTAATACGTATACGTCATTAATGAATTGTCCATTTTTCACAGCTGGGTATCTTAAAATCCCCTGTATGAACGGACTCTAACTGGGTTAGTTATTTACTGATATGTGCTGAGTCTTGTTTTCCTTTATTTACTTCTGTAACCATTAGTAATTAGACCAGTATATATACGCTCGTAAAATGTATCATGTTTGTTTTGAAAAGGCGAAAATCGCCGAAACCGGTTAACAATATAGTTTTAGCTCGCATTCTACATTCTTGTAGTGTTTTTATTTACTATATAATTTCCATACATATATATAATTTGTCATATTACTGTCACATATACACTGCAAATACGCACAGACATACACATTCAGACTGCCAAAGCTATATATAAACAGGCACTCATAAATGTGCCCCTCTGTTTCTATATTTTATCATGGTGACTACAAGATACAACAAACATTCAGAGACTGTTAACAGCAACAAGCAATTAGCCGCCGGTGTGGAGAGATTAAATCCCCGGATGGCTATATAGCTCTATCCCATGGTAGCAGTAAATTGCTTGACACTTCAGCAGCGAGAAATTTGAAAAATGGTGGATACTGTTATATTTTAACCCTATTGGGCCTGCGTTTTTGGGGACCTGTCCAGGTCTGGGCGGGAGGGTGGATTTCTGCTTACCCCTTGAGCTAGGAGGCTGGACCTTGCCACACTGTACCCTTGGGTCCAGCTCTACAAGATAACGGCTCTGATGACGTCAGATTTTTGACGATTTCCTCCGCAAAACTGCATGATAAATTAGTGAATATTATTCTGATATGAAATAAAATAATTTGTACCAACTTTTTTTTTCGAGGAAGAGCATAAATTTTGAAGAAAAATACCCCACGTGGCCACTATCCTGAATTTTCCCATGATCCTCCACTCGGGGAGTTTAATATACAAATAGGCTCAAAATGACCCAAATATTATAAAATACAATGTCACGGAGTATCAGCTCTCAATTCTTTGTCGTTCTGGAGATAGCTCAGAAAGATTAGTAGGGGACCATAATCCCCCATACGTCTAGTAGGGTTAAAGAGAGGTTAAATTAAAGGTCAACCCAAACGCTCTGAGGTCAAAAATATAAAAAAATAGTCCTTTCGATTCTGAAAATAATGATATTTTTTTCATAATTTTGTGCAGTCTGGTTGGCGAGATATTGCCGTTTGAAAGGTGAAAATCGCTCTCCTGTCAATTCCAGCTGTGACGTCACGGAGGGAAGCCGTCTTGTATTCTGTCAATCTCCTGGCTTCGATTGCATTTACCTTTCGTCTAAACGGCTGCAGGAATGATCTCTGCCCCACCGTAATAAAAATGTAGAACGGAAGGAACAGTTCGTATGATTCGATGATATTCCATTGGTTTGGCGTTTTGATTGGCATGGATCACCAGCGCGTGATGGATAATGCATGAATGAAAGAACGTACCGGTTCTATTTTCAGGTTGTAGTCATAGATACCTACCCCTCCCTTCCACGTCATTTTTTCAATGAAAAGTCCGCCATTGTGTTGCTAAGCCGCGTCACAGCTCTGTAAATTTTGTAAAACTGCTCTATCCAAAAAGAGTTCGTTTGCGTTTGTCTTGATATAATACCGTACTGATGTTATTCATGACATAATTGAAATATATAATGGCATGGTTGACATAACTGCACAGTTAGAAACTAAATTATGTGACATGTTTCGCGTAATACACTGCGCGCATAATAATGTAACAGCTCATTACATTTTTGTTGCCTGTGGGTGAGATTAGATTTGGAGCTGTTTGTAAAAAGCGGAAAACGGATCGAGGCTTGGTGAATGGTATTCTGTATGTTAAAGCCGTATACCACAGTCGTAAGTAGCTGCTGATTTCTGGAGATTTTCGGAGTATCGGGGCATCATTTGTTAAATATGCCGCGACGTTGTGTAGTGGGAGGTTGCAGTTTTACTACAGATGACGGTGTTAGTATTCATTTGTGGCCTAAAGATGAGAAAATCGCTGCAAATTGGACGAAATTTGTACGCAACACGAGAGTGTGGAAAGAGGGCCTGCGCCAGTACTCGTATAATTTGCTCGGCACATTTTGACAGAAATTAGACATCATTCGAGGACATCTACAGCGTAGCAGTTGAATTCGGGTACAAACCAAAACTAAAGAGGACAGCTATTCCAACTATCAAACCTAAGAACAATCAGAATGTGACGGCGAAGAAATCGGACAAGGAGAATCTATCACGGACATCGGCTGAACGAACCTAGCCTGCAAGCGAGGCCTCGGGCACGCAGACGGCTGTACATGCCCTGCTCGCTCTCGCATGGCATTTGTTGCTTGAGCACCTACAGGTTAGACTGGATGAGTCTCTATTTCATATATACTATTTAATAATAATAAAATGATCTTTCATAAATATATATACGTTTGATAAGTAAATAAATAAAACACACCAATTGGAGTGAATGGCTGTAGATACAGAAGTGATAATAATACTTTAATAATCCCTTGACATTTGAGATTGTGGGAATATCATTCGATTTCAATTTAATTGAGGTAATTTGTCGAAAATTGAGCACTTTTCGCCATGAATGTCCAAAGGTTTTTTATCAAACTATATAATTCTGAAATTGGTATTTCATGGGGATTATGGGAAAACAAACAAAATTCAAATCGGACGTATATCAGTAGAGTTATCAACAGTTTACTGTCCATACTGCCGAATCCCGGAGTTTATCCCTTCGAAAAGGCTGCCTCGGTCAGTAACAACAATAACAACACAGATGTGCTCGTTCTTTACATCACAGAATCGTTCTACATTCAATACAGTTTGATATATATGGACATTTGATCTTATAGATGACGATAATAAGGTTTCCAGTCAAGTTGCATACCAATCTGTATTCAACAAACGACCTCTCCGAATCCTGTCGTCGTCGAGTTCCACGTTGTCAGAGTGGTTGTCACTGTCAGAATCGGAGCCGTACGGCTCAAATTGATAGGGCTGAATTCCGCCGTTGGTCTGCAAGCAACTGTTAATTTGCCCGTCATCATCCTCCTCTATGTCTATTTCATCTTCTTGGCGAAAAATATTTCCATCTAAGCAGCTGATATCGCTCGAATCGACATCTGAACCGGAGCTCTGACTGCACTCGCTTTCCATGTTATCCGCTGTTTTTTTCTCAGGCAACTTCCCTGCGTGACGTCATCAACCCAGCTGTGAAAGTGTGAAAAAGCCCACTTTGCTCCCATATTACGTGTGTTTCTGATCAGATTAGAATTTTTTCAATATTTTTTTCATACAAAGTGAAGTATGAACTATGATTTTTAAGGATTTTTAGACCAAAAAAAATTCCGTTTGGGTTGACCTTTAAGCAAAAAAATAATATATGCACAGAACTTCTACCGTCTCATTTTCTGTCGATACATACAGACACGAGAAAACAAACTATGGTATTATACTGGAAGATATTAGCAAAATGTTCAAATAACTAGAAAATGCACACGAATGAGAACATTGCGCACGTACACTCTGGCAGCACACACAGGTCTAAAAAATAATAAGCTGAATAAAAATGGTTTAACCGTTATATGATTGTTTTGTCAAGATGATCTGTATGTTTTGTGTACTGCATCACATGTTGAAAACACATCGCACTAGGTTGGGTAGTAGACATTTTCGCCAGTAGCAGAGTCTAGTCCGCCATTCAATATTCAGCCGTCGCCCACGAGAGAATTTGTGAGTCCAAACCGTGAAGATACAGCTTCTGGGTCAGGCTCGAGATGGACAAGGAGAGGATGAAGAGCGGGGAGGGATGGGGTGGAAGTGGAGGAAGACTTGTACAGCCGGCTCGAGGATCATTGTAAGGGTACAGGGAGTGAGAAACTCGAATCATGTATACGTGACTAATATTTGTAAAGAACCGTCAGCCACATTTGTTCTAGTGAATATTAGTAGTAAAGAATCGTGGGTTATGTTTTATAACGTGATTATCGGTAAAGGTAAGTCGGCCACATTTCTCCTCGTGATACTTTAGGCTACAGAGAGGAGGACTCTTGACATAGTCATTTGATGTTAATCGTTATCAATAGTGGTAAAAACACTTTCATTCTCATGTCAACACAATATTTGCGTTGCTGTTCAAAATAAAACATCTAGTGAAAACAAAAACGACCTCGGAACAATGTTGCTTGTACAACGGGCTAATGGTTGGTCTCATGTTCACCTTGTCAGAGTTGCAACATATGTGCGATTCTAAGGACTTCAGCCTGAGGACGGTGACTATACATAGGTCTATCAGATAAATAAAAAATATCCAAGATATCCTCTGATTATGTCTACGTCACATTGATGTCATATTGAAAAAAAAGACATTTTCGACCGTTTTCTATTAGCAAGGATAAAATAATGAAATAGTGATATGAAATAGTTCGACGCAGAAAAGGCAAAAACGAGGAGCATGTGGTTTACATGACTGCTAGATGTACCCGTATGCTATCGGATGCCAGGACGATGACACTGGTGTATCCAAAAAGTTTTTTCTGCAAAATTCAGATCCTGCTAGTCTTGATTCAGCTTGATTACATGTGCACATTGATGTGATTGCGTGTGAGCTTTGAAAGGAAAAACTACTCTTCGCTTCGATGAGCTTCGTTACCCGGATAACAGCTATTTGATTATTTACTGTTACGAAACGATTTGTTTAATTTGCGAGCTCAGCGAATCATATCCGTTTTTTATTCAATGACATTCCTTAGAACGTTTCGATAAAATTTGATAAATTATTAACTCTGTTGCGCAATAACGGGTAGTAACAGTATAAGGGGTGTCTATATGCCGGCGAACCGCCTATCTCTTTAACATGGGACAGTAGTAGGTAGGGAGTATCTGCTACCTTTAGCTCTCAACTGCGCATGCGCAGAATTTATTTTTGGGTTGTGAGTGTGTGTGTGCGCATGCGTGAGTGTATGCAAATGAGTTTTATGCAAATGAGGTCATTGGGTTCATTGTGTTTATTCAAGATGGCGGCTTGTTTTTGTATGGTGGGGGTGGTGTGTTTCAAGATGGCGGCTTGTTTTTGTATGTTAGGGGTGGTCGGTTTCAAGATGGCGGCTTGTTTTTGTATGTTAGGGGTGGTCGTATTCAAGATGGCGGCTTGTTTTTGTAGGGTAGGGGTGGTCGTATTCAAGATGGCGGCTTAAATGAGTTTTTTATGCAAATGAGGTCATTGGGTTCATTGTGTTTATTCAAGATGGCAGCTTGTTTTTGTATGTTAGGGGTGGTGTGTTTCAAGATGGCGGCTTGTTTTTGTATGTTAGGGGTGGTCGTTTTCAAGATGGCGGCTTGTTTTTGTATGTTAGGGGTGGTCGTATTCAAGATGGCGGCTTGTTTTTGTATGGTGGGGGTGGTCGTATTCAAGATGGCGGCTTGTTTGTGTGTGTTATGGGTTTTCCCCAGCCCTCATTTGCATATGTCGTTTTCAAGATGGCGGCTTGTTTGTGTATGGTGGGGGTGGTCGGTTTCAAGATGGCGGCTTGTTTGTGTGTGTTAGGGGTGGTCGTTTTCAAGATGGCGGCCTGTTGTCCACTGAAAATATGCAAATGAGGTCTTTGCCTATGTCGTTTTCAAGATGGCGGCATGTTTGTGTGTGTTAGGGGTGGTGTGTTTCAAAATGGCGGCCTGTTGTCCCTGAAAATATGCAAATGAGGTCAATTGGATATAAAAGGAGTCCATTTTTAGGGAAAGGGGTGTATAAAATCTGACTTACCTGACCTGACCTGTCTCCCTGCCTGCCTGCCTGCCTGCCTGCATCCCTGCCTTGCTTGCCTGCCTGCATTCTGCCTGTATGGAATGCATGTACTGACTTGGTTCTGGGTTTTTCCATCACGGTTGTGCGCAGGTGTATGACGTCACTTCCGGTCTGCGTGAATCGGGCGTGACCTGGGACTATGGGATGCATGTACTGACTTGGTTCTGGGTATTTGTCATCACGGGAGGTCACGTGATCAGTTCAAGGTCATATCCATTTTTTATCGATATGTCAACCCCACACCCAGTCCATTAGATGCTCCTTCACCTATGCTTCACTTTGATACCTCACTCGACCTGTGGTGTGAGTGAGTGCAAGAATGTATTCATCCGCGGTGATGCAGTCATGTCTGGTGGTGATTCGGTCTCGGGGAAAAAGCTTCCTTGCCCAATGCCTACGGACTTTACCGAAGATACACGGACTTTAACGAAAAGACACGGACGTACACGAAAAGACGCGAAGGTGAACGCCATTGTGGGAATCCTCCCACAGACAGGTCAGTACATGCATTTCTATGTTGTTCACGCATAATAAAAGGATTGATCTGTAATCTGTGTTGTTGTTGTTGTTGTTGTTGCTCCCTTTTTTTGGACTAACCCATCAGAATAGTACGTATCACGGACTACATCTGGTCTATAAAACACGTCCCTCTGGATCCCACACCTTCATTTCTACAGAGCCATGGCGGAGATCCAGCCCCATGCGACTCGCATTTTACAGTATGCCACCGAGGTGAATTCGTTCACGGGTTACCGAGCAGTGGTCCGGTCCATGTTTGCAGATGGCGACGACAACGAGGGACGACGCCAGATCCTGAACGAGTTCACAGAAGCGGTCCTCCACAGAGTGCACTCGATGGAGAGGCGTGCCATCACTCACCACTACTACACTATGACAGCCATCCTTGATGCTCGCGCTATGGACCAGGAGCGCTCACGCCGGAACCAGCGCCGGCTGGTTGGCCTCATACTAGTCTGTGCCCTATTCACCCTGGCGCTGTGGTATTGACACTATAAATACGAGGGATGAGACAGAGTGTGTATCATTTACCGTTGGACATTGAGAGCAAGCATGTCGCTACCACTACGAGCCATCTTGCCTCTTACACCTAGTGTGCGGTTATACGTGTATGCAGATTAAGTCAAACTGGCGAAAGACGATCTAGCTATTTACTGGACACCCGCTGAAATGCTATGGAATCCGGTGACACTAGAGCGTGATGGGTGGAATAAATTTAAACGCGTGTTGAGCGGAGAATTGGACGGAGAGCTCATCCACCTGGATAATGCTATGTACGTCTATACCCTACCATCCCTTCGCATACGTCTAGGCCGGTACAAAGAGCCATCGCGCAGTATCAGCCTAACTCCTTCTGTGTGGGAAGCCTTGAAGAAAATAATGCCTATTGTAGACCAGTTATTGTCACCGGACGATCGATCACCTGAGCAATTAGCGTGGGTTCGTGCTATAGAAGACGCGTTCGCTGAACCGCATGAAAGACTACATAAGGCAGAATTTTGTTTCTGTAAACCAGATACTACAGCCGGGAAAAAAAAGGCCTATATGTAAAGAATGCACAGCGGCTAGAGGGTCAGTGTCACCCCGGGAAGAGATCGACACACTTGTGACGGGAGCGAACGAAGGGGAAAGTCCGTAATGCGGCGGTCGGGAAAAAAGGAGACGTCTACAGTGATTAACAGACGGCTTTGCAGCAAATAGTTCCTGTGGTCGATAAAGTATTCTCTGCACACGACCCGCCTCTCACAGAATAGGCCCTATAAATACGAGGGGAAGAGACAGAGTGGGTATCATTCTCCGTTCGACATTGAGAGGAAGCATGTCATCACTCCAAGCCATCCTGACGCTTACACCCAATGTGAAGTTATACGTGTATGATGCTAAAGTGATCCTGGTCGAAGATTGTGGAAATATTTGCTTTGAGCACGCTGAGACTCTATCGGATAGGGTGACACTAGAGCGTGATGGCTGGACTAAGTTTAAACGAGTGTTGAGCGGAGAGTTAGACGGACACCTGATCCACCTGGACAAGGCCAACTATGTATACCATACTGCGCTCTACCCACGGGTGGGACGCTACCAAGAGCCGGCTCGAAGTTTCCTCCTAACTCCCTCTCTGTGGTCAGCCTTGGAGAAAATAGGCCCTCTGGTGGACCAGTTATTTATACCCGACGATCGATCGCCCCACCAATTGGCATGGGCTCATGCTATCGAACACGCACTAGATGAACCTAATGAAAAAAAAGCGGATGGAGAAAATACTATATGTATAGAATGCGCAGAGGCTGGAATGACAGTGTCACCTGATGAAGCCACCCACACACATGACGGGCCAGAACGATGAAGAAGAAGAAAAAATCCGTGATGAAGCCGCGGGGCCAATGACTGAACCCCATGAACAACTACATGAACCCGACGACGATGCCATTGATTACCCCGCTACACTCAGTCAGCCCAATGACATGACCACCTGATCCTTTGATCTCATGGGGTTCTCCCTATAAATACGAGAGACAGTGAAATCTGGTACCATTCACGTACTGACAATGACGGAGCATATAGTACTGGCGTATTTCAGCTTGACCCCCGAGGTTTTCCTGCACGTGTATGCGGATAAGGTCGATATCATGGAGGAGGTAGTAGGAGACACGGACCCTACACAACCGTGCCCGGCTCACATTCGTCCGTCCCGGGAGGGCTGGACCAAATTCAAACGGGTGTTGTCTGGTGAACTGGACGGCGACCTCATCCACTTGTGTCACGATGTGTACATCCGACGCGGCTCTTTCTTTGCTCAATTGGCTCGGCTAGATGGAGGTACAGTGCATTTTACCCTTCACCCTGATCTATGGTCTGCATTGGAAGATGCCGTGGTGGATGTGGATGAAGTGCTTATCAAGCGGTCATCAGGCGAGTTGGACTGGTCATTGACCATGGCCACTGTGGAAGTCCACGAAGAAAATCAGAAAGAAACTCCGGCCCAAGATATACCCGTTATAAATAAACGATAGAGGCAGGGTCCATCATCATTTTGTCACCATGAAGCGCTGGGAGAAGGTGTTGGATAACTTATACTACAGTCCCGACAGTCCGGCAGCCTATAGTGCATTGTCGGCTCTCTCTCGAGCCGCCAAACCCCAGGGGGTACAACGTGCCCAAGTTCGAGATTGGTTAAGAAGACAAGACACCTATACCTTACATCGATCTGTCCGTCGCCATTTTCTACGGAACCGGATCATCGTGGGAGGAATAGATGCCCAGTGGCAAGCGGATTTGGTGGATATGAGCGCCTTTGCCAAACACAACGATGAGAATCGGTATATCTTGACGTGCATCGATATCCTATCCAAGTATGCGTGGGTGGTACCCATCCGGACGAAAACAGGGGCAAATCTCATAGCGGCGTTCAAAGACATCTTCAAGACCGGGCGCAAACCTTTGTATTTGCAAACCGACGAAGGCACGGAATTCCTCAACAGACCGTTCCAAGCCTTTCTCAAGAAGCAGAAGGTGTTTTTCTTCCATACGTACAACGAGACCAAGGCTTCCGTGGTGGAGAGGTTCAACAGGACATTCAAAGGCCGCATGTATAAATATTTCACATATAAGAATACAAGGCGGTACATCGATGTTCTCCCGAAACTGGTGAGGGGTTACAATCGAGCCTATCATCGAAGTATAGAGAGAGCCCCCATTACCGTGACCCAACGCAATGAAGCCCAAGTCCGGCGTGTCTTGTACCCCAGGCCATCGCAGCGAACGACGAAGGCGGTGTGCAAGGTCGGGGACACTGTACGGATCAGTAAAGTCAAGGGCAAGTTCGAGAAAAGTTACTTGCCCAACTGGAGCGATGAGCACTTCATGATTAAACGGCGCCTACCCCGACAGCGGCGAGTCTATGAACTGGAAGATCTCCAAGGGGAAACGTTGCTGGGGACGTTTTACGACACGGAATTACAGCCTGTTGTAAAAACACGGCAAGACTACTACACGGTGGAGCAGATTTTGAAAACGGAACGTCGACGTGGCAAACTGTTTCATTTCGTAAAATGGCAAGGCTGGCCCAGTTCCTTCAATTCCTGGGTCGCTGCCAATCAGGTGAAACGACTATAAAACCAGACACCACTGCCGTCCTCCTTCATTCCACGTCCGACCCCAGTGCTATGGACCAACAGCAGCTGCCTCCGAAGACAGCGTCTCGCAAAACGCGCAAAGCGCAAGTGGTCTTTGGGGTGCTATTGCTAACCCTGCTGAGTGTGTTGTACGGAGGTGTGTTTTACGACGTAACCTATGTCAGTACGTTACTTAACCAACTGAGAACACCACCCATCAGTGAAACGGGTCTACAGAGAGCACCAGTCGTATCGAGCCCAGTCACCACCACCACCACCACCACCACACCCCGCGTACAAGCCACGTCGAGCCCTACACTTACACCAAGTACACCTACTACGTCTCAAGACCCACCGGATTTCATCCCTCACAGTGAACCGTCCACCCACGTTGTACCCACCCCCAGCACCATCTCTGAACGTGAACAGACAACGACGACCGACGTTGTACCCGCCACCACTCCAGTTCACTCGTACGAAATTTACAAGAACGGGTTACCACGACAACGGATAGACCTCAAACCATGGACCCTCGGTGGCAGCATCCCTTCACTTGCGTCATCGCAGGACCGACGGGCTCCGGCAAAACGCACTTCGTCAGGAAGCTCCTTCAACACGCCGACAGCATGATCACTCCACCCATTTCCCGAGTCGTGTGGTGTTACGGAGAATGGCAGGAAGCGTATGCAGCAATGCCCCACATCACGTTCGTGGAAGGCCTACCCAACCTGGCCGATTTGGAACCCGACACCTTGGTGGCTCTGGATGATCTCATGGCGGAGACGGATGCACGGGTCACCCAACTCTTTACCAAAGGCAGCCATCATCGACGGCTCAGCATCATCTACATTGTGCAGAATCTGTTCAGTAAAAACAAAGAACATCGGAATATCAGCTTAAATGCCCACTACCTGGTGGTCTTCAAAAACCCGGGAGATACCACTCAACTGCTGCACCTGGCGAGACAGATGTATCCCGGCCGCACACCGTTTGCGTTGGAAGCCTTCAAAGATGCCACAACCCCTCAGCACGGGTATATGCTCTTCGACCTCAAGCAAACCACCCCCGACCACCTTCGACTACGGACCGGCATCTTTCCCGGAGAGACCCACCACGTGTACATGCAAAAATAATGTAAACACACCCACAGTGGCGCCCCCAGCTGGGGTCTGTGTGTTTGATGATGGGGAATAATAAAAGGAATGAATACCACAGCAGGGTTGACTTTGTCTGTGAGGTGGATAAAAAGGGCAGAGTTGTGGGTTCTAGCATTAGTTGTACAGGATGTCTGCGCGAGTACGGAAGCACGCTCCCACGCTCCGTCTATTGAAGACGGCCCCACCCGAGTTAGTCCGAACCATTGTACGCGGTGCGGACCCTGACCTTGTACGCTGTCTGTGCGAGATCGGGTACAACCTGTTAAAAGGCAACGTACCACTGACTCCGGCTCAGAAGACCAAGTTGGCCAAGCATAAGACAGGTCTCCGAACCCTAGTCCACAAGCAGGTCCCTCAAACACAAAAGAAAAAGGTGTTACAGAAAGGCGGCTTTCTCGGGGCCATCTTGGCACCGTTGGCCGCTTCCGTGTTGGGTCCAGTATTGGGTGGACTCTTCGGCCGACAATGAACCACACGAAAAAAATGGTCCTCGTCGAACCACGGTTCCTGCAAAACCTCCAATCACCCTACCCTGTCCCACCTACGGTGAAGACCATAAACAGCCTCGATGGAGAGATGCAACAGATCTTACAGAGACCGGGGGTAAGCGACAGTGAGAAAGTACAACGGTACAATGAGACGCTTCAACGGTACATGACGTTCATGGCCCAATACAAAACCCTGTCTACCCCAGCAACAGCACCACCACCACCACCACCACCACCACCACGTGACAGACCGCTGACCTCAGCACCGCTCCAACAGCCGGGTGAGGGAGCCCCCACAGCCCCACAGTGGGTGGAAGACGAAGTGCTGAAGAGTGTACCTGCCTCGTTCAAGAAACAAGCTGGCCTGGTATTACAACGGATGAAACAGAATCCTAACATGACTTGGAATGATAAAGGCGAACTCCTGGTACAGAATCAGGTGGTCCACGGCACCCACATGACGGATTTAGTGAATGATCTGATGCGTCAACGCAGATCGCACACCGATCCTCGAGGATGGGAGGTCTTCGCTCAAGGCTTGAAAGACATGCATGTACCACAGGAATTGGTGGGGGACCCCCACCGCTGGGCCTTTATGCAGCAAACCCAGCAATCACCGAGTGGCCCACTACCTTCTTGGGAAGCCGAATGGGAACCGGAGTCACCCCCAAAACACCACCACAACGGGCACTTTCTTTTCGCGCCTATAAAAAAACACCCTTGATCAAGACACCCCACATCTCCAGAGCCGTGACACGTAGCAAGTCACCGCGACGAACACGACGCCGCACACAACCGCCCAAGGCCTGGAAGACATATTAAAACCAACAGCAGCAGCAGGACAGCTCAGTCGCCATGTTTTACCTGACCCTACCCAGTAACAGTTCGCTGGATGTGTTTCCTGACAACACCGTGGCCAAGTACGTCACCCAGTTACCGCAACCGTTACATTTACCTGGCCGGTGGGAATGTGCCCTCGTGGATATCCAATACCCTTACTCGTGGTACAACGTGAGAGCCAATGAAGTGTGGTACGAGGTCACCTACGAAGGTAAAAACACCCGACTCACCCTGCCCGAAGGCCAATACGATCCCCCCAAAGAGTTCATGGGTGGGCTGTCAAGACTGATGCATGATAAGGCGCTACGGGGGGTGACGGATAGTGCAACACGCCTGATAGCCTTGCGCTTCAAGAGAAACGTGTTCTTCGATGTCAACGTACACAACGACAAGGCACAGCTTACCGTCACCGATACCGTGAATGTGAAACTCAGTCCTACACTACAGCAAATGCTGGCTTTCGATCTACAGACGTTCGCTGGTCCCAACCAACACCATGGCGAGATGCCGATGGATATGAAGTCGGGTATGTACGGACTCTACGTCTACTCGGACGTGGTGGACAACCACATCGTGGGCGATATCAACACACTTCTGTTACGGGTGGTCCCCATTAAAAAGACGTATGGCGATCAAGTCACCCACAGTTTCAACCATATCATGTACCTGCCCGTACGACATACCGACATCAACACGATCACGGTGGATATAAGAGATGACACGGGACGACCGGTGGCATTCGAACGAGGAAAAGTGGTGCTGACACTTCATTTTCGACAAGCACGTGCTTCCCACTTTGCATAATGAAAGTACCTTACGAGTGCGATGCACGCAGCTATGCCGACTATTATGCCCAACAGGCCGGGGGTGGCTTTCCGGTCTTTAGCGGTGCACGCATGCAACGAGGACATGGACTGGGGAACATACTCGGCAGCATTGTGAAAACGTTCCTGCCCTTGGTGACGCGTGGTGTGAAAGCAATCGGCAAACAAGCGGTACGCAGTGGACTGCAAGTGGCCGGTGATGTCTTGGGGGGTACGGCACCGCGACAAGCCTTGAAACGACGGGCCAAAGAAGCGGGAGGCGTCTTGGTGGCCAAAGCACAACGCACCGTAGGGAATAAAAGAGCTGCCCCACCGAGATCACGCACCAGTCGACGACCGACCCAGCGATGACGCACATCCAAGAAGACCCGGGATATCTTTTCTTAAAACATGGCCTTAATCCACGCCGAGTCCTGCCCCCCACCAACAGTGAATTTGATTTGTGGACCGTGCCGCCCACACAAACCAGTGTCGAACAAGGATTATGGGTGGAGCATCTCCCGCTCTCCAGCATCAACGAAGCCGGGCCCATCGAGTTCACCATCAGTAATGCGGATACGGCCTATGTGGATTTAGCCCATACCTACTTGTATGTGAAAGCCAAGGTGGTCAATGGAGCGGGCACCAGACTCGCTGACCAAGCAACGGTGGGCCCGACGAATCTCTGGCTGCACTCGATGTTTCAGCAGGTGGATATTTTTCTCAGCGACAAACTCATCAGTGACTCCACCAACACGTACCTCTATCGAGCCTACATCGAGACACTGTTGTCGTATGGCCGAGAGGCTAAAAATCTCAGCTGACAACCGCTTTATTCTACAGGGACACGGCCGAGCACATGGACACGGCGGACAATGGGGGATATAACAAACGGAAGGCTTTCACTGCGAACAGTGCCTCGGTGGATATGATGGGTCGACTGCATGCAGACATGTTCATGAAAGACCGGTACCTCTTGAACAAGATCCCCATCAAAATCCGACTGATACGGGCGCCTCCGACCTTCGCCTTGATGGCCACTAACGTAGAGGGGCATGTAGCGGACTATAAGATTGTCATCCAAGACGCAGTCCTGTATGTCCGAAAAGTGAAACCGAATCCAGCCGTTCAATTGGGACACATGAAAACCTTGGAAACAAAACCAGCCCAGTACCCTATCCGACGTGTGCAAACCAAAGTGTTCTCTGTGCCTGCTGGAAATATGGGCGCCAACAAAGAAAACCTGTTCCTGGGGGAACTACCCAAGCGATTGATCCTGGCCTGTGTGTAAAATACCACTTTCAGCGGAGCCTACCCAGAGAATCCGTTTGACTTTAAACATTTCGGCATCAATTTTGTGGCCCTGCGTGTGGATGGACAACAGGTGCCAGCCACGGCCTTAACCCCGAACTTTGGGCGGAGGAATTTCATTCGAGCCTATCAGAGCCTGTTTACAGCCACCGGTCAAATCAACCAGGACGAAGGGAATATGATCAGTCGGGACGACTACGGGAACGGATACACGTTGTTCTGTTTCGATCTGACCCCCACCTTAGAGAACGACCATCAGCTGGCCCTGGCCAAGCAAGGCAACTTACGGTTGGAAATCCACTTTGCACGAGCCCTGGCGACCACCGTCAATGTGATCTGCTACGCCGAGTTTGACAATATCATTCAAGTGGACAAGGCGCGCAACGTCCTGTGTGACTTCTCCACCTAACATGGATACAGACCAGATAACCACCGTGCTGGAGAATGACCCAGAGACACGTATGATGTTTCAAGGGGTGTTCGCCCGAGATGTGTTTCCATTAGACCGTATGTATCCGGCTGCTTACGTTCTCAACACGGACCCGATGGATCGGCCCGGTGAACACTGGGTGGCCGTGTACTTGACAGAAGAGCAGGGCGAATACTTTGACCCGTACGGCCTGCCACCCTCCATCCCGATTTAACAGACTTCATGGATCAAGGCACAGAGACGTGGTGTTGGAACAGTCAAACGTTGCAAAGCCTGACCAGTGGCGTGTGCGGACAATATTGCTTGTTTTACCTGTACCATCGATGCCGGGGAAGACCCTTATCTACTATCGTACAGATGTTTGACGAGTACCCCCAGGCCGAGGACCGCAATGTACTCGTCTATGACTGGGCCGCCCATCATTTCAATGTACAAGCCCCGTTCTGGGCTTAAGTTAATGACAAGCCCCTTGTTCTGGGCTTCAATGTACAAGCCCCTTGTTCTGGGCTTCAATGTACAAGCCCCTTGTTCTGGGCTTCAGTTAATGACAAGCCCCTTGTTCTGGGCTTCAGTTTTTCACGTGGTTGTTCTCACGTTGTTGTTGTTCACTGAATAAAAAAAAAAAAAAAATGAGATCTCACCAAAAAACCCTGTCTTGTGTGTTTTATTCCTAATGCATCAATGCCCAATGTGGCGATTCAGTCAAACTGAAATCAGTGGGGTAGGATGGGGCCAAAATGTAACCCCTCAAGTTTAGAAGGCAAGAGCACTATAGTAAAAAATAGAGAGCCAATGAAATCAGCCTACAGACCAAGTACGTGTCTTTGGTCTAGGTTTGGAGCGGGCATTTCATTGAGGTACGTGTGTATACGGTGAGTGAAAAGACTCGTCCAACACGTATAGATTTATGACTATAAGTTCTAGGTAACCCATCAAGGTTAGAATGCAAGAGCACTATAGTAAAAATAGAGAGCCAATGAAATCAGCCTACAGACCAAGTACGTGTCTTTGGTCTAGGTTTGGAGCGGGCATTTCATGGAGGTACGTGTATACGGTGAGTGAAGAGACTCGTCCAACACGTATAGATTATGACTATAAGTTCTATGAGCATAATGCATGAAAGTGGCTTTGAACACCGTATTAGTCAATCAGTGGCCTAGAATGGAGCCAAAGGTAACCCATCCATGTCCAGAAAAAACATTACCCGGGTATACAAGAACCCAGATGTAGGCGCGGACGTCAGCGAAAGCACACCGTGAATACCCCAATTCGATGGGCTGATTGTTCGACCGCTGATTGGTTCTTTTTCTCGACCGCTGATTGGCTCTTTTTTCTCGACCGCTGATTGGTCCAAATGGAACTGCCCATCTTTCCCAGGTTCATCTAGAATCCCCTTTTTTTTTTTTTTGTGCTCAAGCTCTGACTATAGCGATGCCGCAACATTGTCCCATTGGACATTGGACCGTCTGACCTGGAGGTGACCCTTTGACCTTTTGACCCGCGTCCGCGCGCGCGCACTACCGGGGATGACGCGCACTTCCGGAGAACGCGCGCGCGCGCGCGCTGCGGGGCGCTGGGGCGGGAAAACACCCCGGCGGTTGAACATTGGAACTCTTGTGGGTTTGGAGGATGAACATACGGACGTCTAAGGGAAAAATTGGAACTCTTCTATGTTCGAAAGTGAAAACCCGGAAGTGACGTCACAACCTCCACGTCACCTGCGTATATACTCCTGTAAAATAGAGCCGATTTTATTTCTTTGGAAGGGACAAGGTCAATAAGACTTGCGCTTTTTATACTACTAAACTGTGAAGTAGATTACATCTTACATAGGCCTTAAGGCGGTGATATGCATAAGAAGTATTCTGGGGCATGGTCAGTACTTCCCAATTTCCCCTTTGTCTACTACTCGCCGATTTTTTTATTTTTATTATTATTTTCGGTACTTTCAAATTTTTTTCCATCGTATTCTACATGATCAACCTCATAGCTCATAGTAAAAACCATAAAAAAAAACGATCACCCCTATACCCATACAGGCCAAATAAATTGTTTGGTGCTAATGCTGTCTTTGGATTATGGACGAGAAAATTCTTTAAAAGACGACGGCTTGATATTGAATGAAGGATTAGACAAAAGTCATAACGTATGAATAACATTGGAATCTACAGGATATTAAACCAATTAGATCATAAACATCGGCCGTAGGCCGGTAAGTGGAGTCGACCCCTTAAGCGAAACAGCTGTTGCGTTGCCATTAGCAACGACACGTACACATGTGTTGGCTTCACATCGCATCGGCGGGAACAGATGCCGCTTTATTGAAAAATAACACCTTTTAGGCAGCAATCTGGCTAGCAAGGTAAGCAATGTAAGCCTTAACACTTATATTTTCATTGGATGCAAGGTTGTCTTGAGAAATATATCTCTAAATATGATTAATTATCGATTGTCTATCACGACAAACTAACACTCCGCTGAACAAAATATAACCAATATGGCCGCCGTCCGAAGCTCGAAGACAAAAAATTGTCAAACTTCACAAATTAATATCTCAACAATTACAACATCTTACGAGCTGGTACTTCAGGACTAAATCATAAAATATCTGTACTTTCTAACCTTAGCAGAATTCGTCATGAAATTATTTAGAAATAGTTCATTCGCGCACTTTTTGTGACGCACTAAAACGAAGTTGACAGTTGTTTTTTAGTATGGTATGGTGTGCGCGAAAAGCCGACTCAAATATAAAAATCTATTTTTCCGTAAATATGAAACGTACAAACTTCTTACGTCAGGACAATGTTCTCCTATATATGTACTTCCTATTTCGTACAGGAATTTTCCGTAGAAAATTTATAAATGGGTGAAACTTACAAAAATGTCCGTAGGGGGTCTTGAAATGTCTTGCCAAAACGATGTCAAAATTACCGGCAGACGACACCAAAAATAAACAAAGCGGGCTGTGTTAGTGAGGCTTTAGAATGTGGGTGTTTGTTTACATTCTGCAAATCGAACTAATTTTAAAATTAACCATAATATGTACTGAGTAGGTAATAATTTAAATTTTCGCCACACTACCATCTATTTATCCATTGGGAGGAGGGGGAGGGGGAGGGG
>JAVTVY010040607.1:0-18897 GCA_036873755.1 Hanleya hanleyi | reverse complement strand
AAGGACTAGTAAAGTATGTCAGTATAACAATACTCTGATGTCAAGAAGATAATTCTTCTGGTACATCGCGTGCTGGCGGGTTTGCGAGAAAAATATTAGGCTTGACATTCGTACGACAGTGATTCTCGATGATTCAAAAATCGTGTAATACGAACGGAGACAATCATTTTGGTACCCGCCTATCTAGCATGATTTAAGTATATCCACAGGCATCATCTATATACACATGCACTATGATACGTACAGCAAAATTTGTTCTCTGTGTTTGTGAGAACAACAGCACCCCCCGACACTGGAACACATTCCTTGTTGGCTGCCTATTCGTTTCTATGAGAAATTCGATCCGGTCCAGAAAACTAGAATGGTCATGAATATCTAAAGAATTATTTAGAAGCGGAGCCAATGCCTGATGGAGACCATTCTTTTGTTGTTGACGCCGTCTATACCATCTACACGTATCACGGTGAAAATATTTTTACTCGAAAAAACAAAGGAACATAGTGGATTACCAAGTAATCTATCGTTGTTTGGTTTAAAATGAGTTGCGTTATTTTTATTTATTGTGACTTGATAACTCCAAACTTTGTTACCTTGTTCCTGTGGCGGTGAAAGCTAGTTGTGTACCGGTACAGAGTGGAGATTGTCCCGACACTTGCTCCGCACGTTTATGATGCTGAGCAATAACATGATGGTACAAGTAGTGGAGTATTCCATTGTCTTATTCAGCATACTGAATGTCCATGTGCCCCGATTTTTTTTACGGCAAACTTACAAGGAATCATCGGCGAAAACGAATATTCCCCAAACACAAAGGGGAGTAAGAGTAGTCTCCCCTAGGCTAATCGTCCCGATCCTACTCCAGTTTTCTCCCCTGAAATGGGAAATATTTGTTTCCCAAGGCTAACAACTTGATTCACTGTAACCCATTGGTTTTTCACTCAATTATCCGTCAAGTTAGCCTATAAACAGGCAGTGTAATCGGCAATCGTCCACGAGAAATCTCATATCCGTGATACCATATTCATACAACACAACTAATTATATAGTAATACTACTAATTATACTAACTAGTTAACACAAAACAACACCACGATATGATACCATTCGATTGTAGGCTGTTACTTACATGTAGATATATTTTTGCATGTCTACAGGCAGGGAGTGGTGACAAAACTGATTAAATGATACGTTAAATTAGCTATTTTGAGTTACCGAAAATCCATGATACTACTGTTGATTTCAGTTGTGTCATCGCATTTCAATTTCATGGCTCAGGCAATGTTGGTTATGTATATCACACACTGCAAGGTCAGGAGAATTGGGTATAGACGTGACGTAACCAAAATATTTGGGTCAAAAGGACCCCAAAAGTTGGATCAAAATGGAATTTGATTGAAAATGTTTGGGTTCATCACGTCTAAACTAAAAAAATATCTGGTCACCTTCACTCAATCCCTCTGACAGTGTGATAACACAGTACGATCATAGTATGCAAGCTATTTGTCGCTAGGTTTCAGTCCAATTCCGCCTATCCCTGGGCTGTATGGACATCATATTTTACATGATCCCTGTATGCGATCGTGACCGCAAGATATCCCCAGCCTTCACAAACAACCTGTATGAAATGGCATCTTGATAGATCCATACATGTCAGATATTAAACAATGTACTGTCCGTGATTCATGTAAGAGAATCGTACTCTCCTTGTTAGAGCGTTTCGTCCTTCATTTTAAACGGATCAAATTGACACTCGAAATGAGTAAGGTGTGGTGGTTGGGTTTGCTCATGGCATAAATTATTTCTTCACTTCACAGTGGTTTGCTAACCACCGGAGTTGTCAAATTTGACCTTCATTCCACTCGCAAGCAACAGTTCACCTGCTTACTCATTGAGTTCTTTCCAAATCATTTTTTTCATATTTTGTAAAATGACAGCTGTTTAGATATTTCTTTCACGAAATGTTGTTTTACTATATCATAGTTTATTAAGCCACTGTTGACCGGGTTACATAATCCTACATAATGTGAGAGAATCACGTTATAAGCTACATGTACATGTAATATGAGATTTGAATAGCTCTGGTGTAAGATACATGTATAATATTTTGTCTTGAGGTTTGTCATATTGACATAATCCATTGAGTCATACATTTTCTATGTTGAGCAAGCGCATGCATAAATATAATGTGTTAGAGTGTATCCATGCCCCACTGGTTGAATATTCGGGTAGTATGAAAACTGTCCTGGCCTCAGCACCACTAAAGTGGCAGAAGTGGAGATAAACAAATGTAGTTCAACTTGTGGCTATTATCTGCATAAATTTGGATGTCAAACCTGTCGGTACATTCCGATTGACAGGTTCAAGAACTGAACATGTTAGTGTGGTTATTGTCTTATTTTCTAGACCAAACAAGTAGTAATCGATTTCAGATGTTGAAAAGAGTGCCACTTTTCTTATCTGAAGTGACGAAAAGCTGTGTCACATGGCCCTTTGGTATGGCCTGACGCTCTGTCAATTTTAATGTAGGGATCCCGTCAAACTTTAGCTAATTATGAAACTAATAAGAAACGCTGGAAATGAAGAGAAATGTACGCTGATCCTAATACAATGAATTCCTGCTAAACGATGCTAACCTGAAATCCAGGATCCGATACTTTGCAATATTGAATGGCATCATGCTGCTAATCCCTCCTGTTGCGTCATGGCAGCAGCATCATTTCCACTGCTGACGTCATACGAATGCATTGCTTGTATTACTCGTGTGACGAAAATGCCCATGACCTGGAGAATGTTATTTTCGTTCTAATGCTGACAGTGTAAATAGCATTGTGAATGGACCGATAATGGTGGATATTCGACTTACCTGTATCAACTGTGCGCTGAAACTTTCAGCGAGGGACGTGTAAATGTCCCTGACACGCATCTTGCATCGAAACCGGGCGAGAGAAGTCGAACTCTGTTGATCTGACACGAAATCCAACACCGCCGGAGTCTATACTTTCGTTTTATGGGGGCTGCCATGTTTGGGCGCGCAAAGGATTATGGGAGCCAGAGCCTATATAAGACGCAGAGAAATGGACGTTCGGCATTCTGTCCCAGACGATCGGCGGGTGAACATCGTGCGGGAGAGCACAGCGACAGGATCGCCGCAAATGCGCCGAAAGTGCCGAAAGTGCCGAATTGACTGCCGAAACAGCGCCGAACCATCCACCGAAGGGTTGGAAAGCCGAGAGCTTAGCCATAGCTTGGGGATAATAGATACTAACACGCACAGTATCTGATGACGAGACGAACCTTCAGACGGGGATAAGATACTAACAAGCACAGTATCTGAGGACGAGAAGTCCACAGTGACAATCTGAGCCTATTAACTCGTCCTTGGGTCAACGCCGTGAGGGCCGAAGACGGGTCGCCGAATTCGGGCCGAGCCGAAGACGTGAAGTTTGCCGAGCCGAAGACGGGTCGCCGAAATCGGGCCGAGCCGAAGACGAGAAGTGTGCCGAGCCGAAGACGGGTCGCCGAATTCGGGCCGAGCCGAAGACGAGAGGTCTGCCGAGCCGAAGACGGGTCGCCGAATTCGGGCCGAGCCGAAGACGAGAAGTGTGCCGAGCCGAAGACGGGT
Organism: Hanleya hanleyi; assembly: GCA_036873755.1. Lineage (NCBI taxonomy): Eukaryota > Metazoa > Mollusca > Polyplacophora > Lepidopleurida > Hanleyidae > Hanleya > Hanleya hanleyi. The sequence goes on along the minus strand of JAVTVY010040607.1, from coordinate 15,275 downwards.
CGCCGAATTCGGGCCGAGCCGAAGACGTGAAGTCTGCCGAGCCGAAGACGGGTCGCCGAATTCGGGCCGCCGAATTCGGGTCGCCGAAGACGTGAGGTCTGCCGAGCCGAAAGGGGCTGCCGCCGAAGACGCTGTGGTGTGCCGTACGGACCGACGCCGCCGAAGGGCTACTGCTAGGAGAGGCAGTGATACGGAGAGGATTCCAGAGACGATTAATAACGCTTAGATGAACTGGGCCGTGTAACCTTAGACACGGTAGATGTTCCATACAGTCCGGGGCCACGCCTACGACCGGAGAGGAACCAGAGACGCCGTACCATACCACGACGAGAGCCAGTCTGGATGAGACTGGGCCGTGACGCGTCATAGATAGGGTCTCTTGTAAATACTGTATATTATTAGTCTTTCTCTTTAAGATAAAGATAACACTTAACGATAACTACCTCTAGAGTAGGGATCTTTATTACAGGTATTGTGCGCGTACAGAGCTGTGTACATTGCAGAATACAATATTATTACTTTATTATTACCTTGGTTGTTTCTACAGGTCCCTCCCATCCTACCTCCTCGATCCAGACAAGGTGACAGGTTGAATCGGACCTTCCTCGTTGGCCAATTCCAGTCATACGAGACTGCGTTCACATCAGCCTGACAATTTGGCACAGGGGCCTGAGACCAGGCCGCCTCAAGTCTCGTGTACACCGCAAAGATAGACGTTTTCTGACCGCTCGAACGTCACAACTGGTGGCAGCGGTGGGATGGCCAACACCGGGAAACCGATGGAGAAGGGACCACGCTGGGAAGAAACCAGAAAACCAAGCATGACGACTATTGGAGATGTCGCCGCCGAACTACGTCCAGCGGATAGCGACTCGCAGTCAGGCAGGACGAGAAGCCGGCGGCAACTGCCCATAACCCCGAGGGACCGAGAAGAGTCACGACAAGGAGTGGAGACCGGACGATCATCGTTTGAAGCGCCGAAGAGAGTGGATTTGCTGGACCTGTCCACAGTAGAGCTGGACACAGTGCTATCGGCTCCCCCAGCTGACCCGTCGCCGATACCTTCGTGGCGGACGTTATCCGACGTGAATGGAAGTTATCGAGCCCCTAAAGACTCTGGTTCTGATAACCACGGTCTCGGGGGCCGATACGAATACCGTGACGACGATTCGACCGTACAGATGATGGAAGAGATTGCCGAGCTACGACAAACCATCGGGTCTATGGCCAGGACGTTCCAGTCGAGTGTATCGATGCTAACGAGCCAGATGTCCAAAATCAATGCCAGTCAGATTCAGGAAAGAGAGGCGATCAGACGACCGGACACTGGAAACGACGCCGCAGAGCTGAATGCGGGTTGTGGAACTGCCGAAATGGTTGGTGATTACCGCCGAACCGAATGTGTGTCCGGGTCGCAGCAGGGTTGTGAGCAGACGCCACCGTCGCCGAGGAGAGGACGAGATGAGCCCATGAGCTGGAGGCAGCCATTACAGACATCGACTCCTGCGGCTGAGGCGAGGCGACCGATGTTGACTGCGGCAAAGGCAGCTACCTATGATGGGACAACGCCATTACGGGATTATCTCTCCCACTTCGACCACTGTGCTGCTATCAACGGATGGACATACTCACAACGGGGTCAATATCTGGCCGTCGCCCTCCGAGGATCTGCCCAGCAGCTGTTGGCCAGCTTGAAATCAGAACCAGGAAGTGCTGACTATGAACGATTGAGGGATGCCTTGGAGAAGCGGTTTGCCCCGCCGAATCAACTAGATTTGTACAAAACGCAGTTAAAATCCAGATACCGAGAGAAGTCAGAAGATCTTCCGGGCCTAGCTCAGGCATTAATTCGGCTTGCACAACAGGCATATCCCGAGGCCGGAGATGACGTACAGGATACCTTGGCAAAGGATCAGTTTTTGGAGGCTATTGGAGACGAGCTTAGATTTCTTGTATGGCAGACGCGGCCGAGGACCTTAGATGCAGCTGTACACTCTGCTGTAGAAGTAGAAGCATTCAAGTCCTCGCAACGCCGTAAGACTTGGGCAACCGCGAAGTCCACGGTTCCTAGTAAAGATGAGGGAATAGCTGCAACCTCCGAGGATGACGAAGAATCTGAAGCTCGCCTGAGAAAACAGATCAAGGAATTGATGGAAGAAATAATGCGAAAGTCTCAGCCTCAACCACGGCGACAACCACCGAGATACACCAGAGGTCAACAACGGACGTATGGGAATCGGGAACGAAGTAATGCTTGCTGGTCGTGCGGCAGAGAGGGTCATTACCGGGCGGACTGTCCAGATGTGTCCAGAACAGATGACTCTAAACCGCCGAGATCGCCCAAGAGTCCTCCCAAAGTTAATACTTCCGGGGAAGCTGGACTCTATTTGCCTGCCCAGATCGGGCCAGTGAAGATGTGGTGTTGTGTTGACACGGGGGCGTCGATTTCCCTCCTGAGCGAGAAAGTATACCAGCAGCTGAGTCCGCGGCTCAGACCAGCCCTGAGGAGCCCGTCTTATGCTAGTATTCGAATGGCTGACGGTACGCTGATGCCCCTGAAAGGTGAAGCTGATTTTAAAATCACTATAGACGGTACCACACGAACACAGAAGATGATAGTCGGAGATCTGACAGTGGACGCGCTTCTAGGGTACGATTTTCTCAGCACCCACTGTACCAAGATCGACACGGAGCGCCACAGGGTCAAGTACGGTGGCCGCTACATTCAATGCGAGGTCGTGGGGAGCGCAGGCTGTTACCGTGTAGCCGTGACCGAGACTGTGACTATTCCTGCTGGAGCCGAAGCCGTTGTAACAGGAAAAGTTCGTGGGGGCCTACCTGGCGAGGTAGGGATGATCGAAAACGAACCGGAGTTTACCCAGAAGACAGGAGCCATGGTGGCCAGGGTCCTCACCGAGGTCGACCGTGACTGCGAAGTCACCCTGAGGTTCCTCAACTTGTCCTCAGATCCGACTGTAGTCCAGGCCGGGAAGCTGTGCGGTCGTATGGGTGAAGTAGAAGTAGTGGAAGACCAAGTTTCGAGTGCGGCCGAAGCGTCGACGCCGAGCCGTGCGAAACCTAGTAGACCGAGACTCGCCGTGCCGACCAGCGCATGCCCAGACCACCTTACAGATCTGGTTCGACGATCCAGCGAAGGCTTAGAGACAGACCAAGCCCTGGCTGTAGAAGATTTGGTCACCCGATATACTGACCTGTTCGCTAAGGACGATACTGATCTAGGTCGAACGACGAGGGTACAACATCACATAAAGACTGGAAGTGCCCCACCCATCCGCATTCCGCCGAGGCGACCGCCGATTCACGCCCGTGAAATGATCGATGAGCAAGTTGAAGACATGTTACAACGGGGTGTGGTCGAGCCATCCAGTGGACCGTGGTCAGCGCCGGTAGTTCTGGTGAAAAAGAAGGACGGGAAAATGCGCTTCTGCGTTGATTACCGTGCCTTGAACAAGATCACAGAGAAGGATGCTTACCCGTTGCCGAGGATCGACGACTCCCTGGATTCTTTAGCAGGTGCAAGTTGGTGGAGTACCCTTGACTTAATGTCAGGGTACTGGCAAGTTGAAGTGTCCCCCGAAGATAGATGCAAGACAGCCTTTGCAACCAGGAAAGGTCTGTACCAGTTCCGTGTTATGCCGTTCGGGCTCTGCAATGCGCCCGGGACCTTTGAGCGTCTAATGGAAGCCATCCTAGCAGACTCCATTATGATACGTGTCTCGTCTACCTTGACGATATCATCGTTTTTGGACGAACGTTTGACGAGATGATTCAGCGTCTTGATGGGGTCTTCGAGAGGTTAAAACATCATGGTCTTAAGCTCAAGCCGTCCAAGTGCGTCATAAGGGCACGACAAGTCCTGTATCTGGGCCACGTAGTATCACAGAATGGGATTGGAACTGACCCACAGAAAATCCGTGCTGTGCGAGACTGGCCTCCACCCGTTTCGCAGACCGAGGTTCGGAGCTTCCTGGGTCTCTGCAGCTACTATCGACGTTTCATCCGGGACTTTGCCACCATTGCAGCGCCGCTGCATACGTTAACTGAAAAGAAGACAGTCTTCATATGGGACAACACAGCGCAGCAAGCCTTCGACACCCTGAAAGACAAGCTGACAACCGCGCCTGTGCTTGCTATGCCAGACTTTAAGCTCCCTTTCATTTTGGACACGGACGCGAGTAACTATGGCATAGGGGCCGTTTTGTCACAGGTGATGGATGGAGAAGAGAAGGTCGTGGCATACGCCCGCCGTGTGTTGTCGAAGGCCGAACGAGCCTACTGTGTGACGAGAAGAGAACTGCTGGCTGTTGTGCATTTCGTCAAATGCTTTCGACACTACCTGTTTGGGCGGAAGTTCCTGCTTCGCACCGATCACGCCTCGCTGAGATGGCTCATGCGGTTCAAGGAACCGGAGGGACAGCTGGCCCGTTGGATCCAGGCCCTTGGCGTCTACGATTTCAACATCGAGCATCGTCCGGGTCGGAAACATGGTAACGCCGACGCACTGAGTCGTATCCCATGCAAACAGTGTGGTCGATCAAGCAGCGATGACGTTCAGGCAGCCGCCCGTGTGATTGAGATGGTGTCGCCAACCGAAGGGTTCGGCCGAGCCCAGGCCGAAGATCCCGACCTACAACCTGTTCTCGACTGGGTGCGGCAAGGTAGCCGACCAAACCGAGAAGACGTCAGTCCGTACGGACTCGTCACGAAGAGCCTGTGGGGTGCCTTCGATATGTTGGAGATTTGCGATTCGCTGCTGGTTAGACGTTGGGTGGATGACCGTGGTAAGGTCAAGCGACGACTGTTGGTAGTACCTCGTTCCTTGCGCCGTAAAGTGTTAAGAGAGTGCCACGACGGTCCCACCGGTGGACATCTCGGAGTAAAGAAGACTTTAGCGAAGGTGAGGCAGGCCTATACCTGGCCTGGCCTGCAGACGGACATACGCCAATGGTGCCGAAACTGCGATGTATGTAACAGAAGAAAGCAGGATGGACGCAAACCGCGAGGACCACACAGTGGACAGATGACTGGTTGTCCGGGAGAGAGGATCGCAGTTGACATCCTTGGGCCAATGCCAGAGACGGGCAGTGGAAACCAGTATATTGCGGTCATCGGAGACTATTTTACCCGTTGGGTCGAAGCCGTTGCCATGCCCAACCAAGAAGCTACTACTGTTGCACAGGCTGTGGTGGAACACTATGTGACCAAGTTCGGTGTTCCAATGGCGATCCATTCGGACCAAGGCCGCCAGTTTGAGAGCCGTGTCTTCAAAGGGATGTGCCGAATTTTGGGGATGAGGAAGACAAGGACAACGCCATACCACCCCCAATCGAATGGCATGATTGAGCGGTTCAACAGAACATTAGCCCAAATGCTACATGCCAGTGTTGACCGTCATCCAAGCGACTGGGACTTGCATATACCGCTTGTAGTGATGTCCTATCGTGCTACAGCCCATGAGACGACAGGATTCTCGCCGAATATGATGGTGTTCGGGAGAGAAGTCTCTCTGCCATCTCACTTGGTACTGGGAGCTCCTCCACGTCAGCAAGTGGAACCTACGGAGTGGGTAGGAGAACTACGGGATGAGATGGACGAGATTCATCGTAACGCCCGAGAAGTGACTGGGAAGAGCCTGCGGCGCCAGAAGCGGGTATATGATAGCAAGGCCTTCCCGCAAAAGTATAAACCTGGAGATCAGGTTTACCTGTACATTTCTGCTCCAAGACGTGGAGAGAATCGGAAACTACGAGACCGCTGGGCAGGACCATACGTGATAAAGGAAGCTCTCACGGACGTGACCTACCGCATTGCAGATGAGGACGGAGGTCTCCGGGTTGTTCACCATGACAAGCTGAAGCCTTTCTATGCTCGTGAGATGTCCACCAGTGAGTCAGAAGAAACGTCTGGCGACGATGGAGATGTAGAATCAGATGATAGTGTCGGACATGGGGCTATCTTTCCTTACCCCATGGAACCATCGACTGTCGTCAGAACGCCGACTGTTGAACGGCGACCTCGATTGACCCGGGGCGGGCGTGAGATACGGCGACCACGGAGATTTGCCGATTTCGAGGTTGATTTGCAGTCTGCATCACCATTGGATCTCGACATGGAAGCTTTACCCCCGGCCGAGGCCGAGACAGAACCGCGGCGGACGACCCGAGGTCGAGAGATTAGACGCCCCGCGCGTTATCGGGATTAATGTAATTCGGCAGTGTTTGGTTAGTGCCGTAAAGCAGGGACCTGATGTCTCCTCCTTCAGTGACGACCCAGCAGACCGCTGGGAGGAACGTCTGATGTAATTCTACCGTATTGAAGCCTTTGTTATTATACTGCGTGTTCATTCTACTGACCTGTGATTGGTAGCTGAGCCGAGCTCCACGACGAGGGCGTCGTGTTTTCGAAGGCGTGGGTAGTGTGACGAAAATGCCCATGACCTGGAGAATGTTATTTTCGTTCTAATGCTGACAGTGTAAATAGCAGTGTGAATGGACCGATAATGGTGGATATTCGACTTACCTGTATCAACTGTGCGCTGAAACTTTCAGCGAGGGACGTGTAAATGTCCCTGACACGCATCTTGCATCGAAACCGGGCGAGAGAAGTCGAACTCTGTTGATCTGACACGAAATCCAACACCGCTGGAGTCTATACTTTCGTTTTATGGGGGCTGCCATGTTTGGGCGCGCAAAGGATTATGGGAGCCAGAGCCTATATAAGACGCAGAGAAATGGACGTTCGGCATTCTGTCCCAGACGATCGGCGGGTGAACATCGTGCGGAAGAGCACAGAGACAGGATCGCCGCAAATGCGCCGAATGCGCCGAATGCGCCGAAAGTGCCGAATTGACTGCCGAAACAGCGCCGAACCATCTGCCGAAGGGTTGGAAAGCCGAGAGCTAAGCCATAGCTTGGGGATAATAGATACTAACACGCACAGTATCTGATGACGAGACGAACCGCCAGACGGGGATAAGATACTAACACGCACAGTATCTGAAGACGAGATGTCCATCAACGGGGAATACAGAGCACCAACTATCCCACATTGCAGCCCATCACACAAATACCATGTTACATGATTACATATACTCACACACAGACACCAGATCGTCGGCCTTAGGGACGGAATAGATCTAATCACAATCATCTACACTAGTTATTCACAGGCCTCGGCTAGGAGTAACTGATAACACAAGCTTACATCCATTGTACATATTTACACTGCCGCAGGGTTCGAATTATGCTTTGCCGCAAGTCTTTGAATTCTATTACAAATCATTGATATTAATTTACATTACACTGTAAGGTAATAATACACCTCCGAGACCAGGGTATTATTACCACATATATATGCAGACAATCTGAGCCTATTAACTCGTCCTTGGGTCAACGCCGTGAGGGCCGAAGACGGGTCGCCGAATTCGGGCCGAGCCGAAGACGAGAAGTGTGCCGAGCCGAAGACGGGTCGCCGAAATCGGGCCGAGCCGAAGACGAGAAGTGTGCCGAGCCGAAGACGGGTCGCCGAATTCGGGCCGAGCCGAAGACGTGAAGTCTGCCGAGCCGAAGACGGGTCGCCGAATTCGGGTCGCCGAATTCGGGTCGCCGAAGACGTGAGGTCTGCCGAGCCGAAAGGGGCTGCCGCCGAAGACGCTGTGGTGTGCTGTACAGACCGACCCCGCCGAAGGGCTACTGCTAGGAGAGGCAGTGATACGGAGAGGATTCCAGAGAAGATTAATAACGCTTAGATGAAATGGGCCGTGTAATCTTGACACGGTAGATGTTCCATACAGTCCGGGGCTACGCCTACGACCGGAGAGGAACCAGAGACGCCGTACCATACCACGACGAGAGCCAGTCTGGACGAGACTGGGCCGTGACGCGTCATAGATAGGGTCTCTTGTATATATTGTATATTATTAGTCTTTCTCTTTAAGATAAAGATAACACTTAACGATAACTACCTCTAGAGTAGGGATCTTTATTACAGGTATTGTGCGCGTACAGAGCTGTGTACATTGCAGAATACAATATTATTACTTTATTATTGCCTTGGTTGTTTCTACAGGTCCCCCATCCTACCTCCTCGATCCAGACAAGGTGACAGGTTGAATCGGACCTTCCTCGTTGGCCAATTCCAGTCATACGAGACTGCGTTCACATCAGCCTGACAATTTGTCACAGGGGCCTGAGACCAGGCCGCCTCAAGTCTCGTGTACACCGCAAAGATAGACGTTTTCTGACCGCTCGAACGTCACAGTATCAACAAGTAACTGCTAGTTTTACTTTGACATCTCTTGACTTTAGAAGCGAACCAAAATTTCCAAACTTAAGGCAAATTCTTCATTGCAGAACGCAATTGTAAAACCAGACAGATTCTGAATTTGAAAATCATTGATCAGTTAATAAATAATACCATTAGTTAAGATTAATGCATGTTGTTCAACTCGAATAATTCATATCCTGCGTCTAGTCGTTCCAAGTTAAGACTGTAACTGGTTAGCTGATGGGCATCGTTGTTATTGAGTTGTTGGCCACTAGTCGATCGGCTCACGCATGTCACCTTCTGTATCCGTCTGAGTGCGTATGCCAAAGGGGAGTTGATAGATATTGTCGTTGGTCAGCCTCACAAGTTGGCAATTCATCTCCCCGTATGAAGCAGAAGCAACATATAAAAATAGACAGGTAAATATTAGAAAACATCTTAGAAGAATACATCGTATTATCAAGTAATTGCTAAGTTTCACTTTGAAATTTCTTGACTTTAGAAGCGAACAAAACAAAAATCTCAACTGAGGAGAAAATTTAGAACGGATTTCTAAGACCAGGAAAGAGTTGGTATTGATTTGCATAAACAGACATCAGAATGCGCAACTAGGTTTAAGCATTCCTTTTTACACCCGGGATCTCCGCGGGTGCCTCAGTTAGTCGCCTCATACGACAAACTCTCTGAGGAGCTGAGACCTATTCTTACAATGACCTGGAGTGTGCACGACACCCCAGATCAACCCTCGGGAGCCTCACGGGGCGCCGGGGTTTTTATCAGAAGTTTTTTTAAATTTTGTGGTGCTACATATTTTCCACAGGGCCGAGCATTGTATCTAGGATTGAGTCTGGACTCATTGTCAATGGCTTCTCCTGAAATGACAGCAATGTTTTTCGCTGTCCGGCCGGTCTGGTCCGTTTATTGTTGCTGTTGCAATCTCGAAATTTGCAATAAATTTCAAGACCAATCCCTGTGTCGTCGTGCACAAACCTCATCAAATAGATCACTTGATGTGAGAATTGTGTTGGTAACGCCAAAACAGGGTCATTGTTGAGTCTTCAGCTTATAACTACTAAAGTAAATTACCTTATCTTAACCTTAAGGTTCGCTGCTAAGCTAGATATCATCCTCCCCCAACTAATTGTCGGCTTATAGCTAATAAAAAGTGAAAAATAAATTACCCTGCCTGACCTAAACTTAGCTAGACTCCAGATTTTGAATTCGACTGTCGGCAATAGGTTCTACGCTAAGCTAGTTATCCCCCTCCCCCCACTTAGTGTAAGCTATACCTGTTTCCTATTCCCGTAAACTATTCTGAAGTCTATCGTTACAAGCGCAGAAGACTCAACGACCCTTTTGGTGCATTATGGCCGAAATTGGGAGATCGTTTTGGATTATCAAACAAAATTCCTGAACAATTTCGCTTGGCATTACTGTTACCAAAACTCAAGTAAAAATGGAATAGTAACGTGTACTAAGCCGAAAATCTATTGTCTGGCCTGAATTCTCGGCCAAGTCGTCCATCATGCTGGAGAGACATGATGGAAATATCGTCCTATCACCGGGTTTTCTTCTGTCCAAATGATTCCAAAGACTTTTGCAGGAATATACTCTCATCTCACACTTGGATTGTCATACCATTTGAACGCCATTGAGAACCGTGTCGTTGTTGTTGGTCAATAGTAGATCGGCTCACGCGTCATCTTCTGTATCCGTCCGAGTGCGAATGCCAAAGTTGAGTTGATAGATATCGTCGTTGGTGACAGCCTCACAAGTTGGCAGTTCATCCTCTGTACGAGTTGATAGATATTGCTGTTCTTGGAAACTGGACTATTGACTCACGCATCTCATCTCCTGTATCCGTGCGAATAACGTGATAGATATCGTCGTTGGTGACAGCTTCACAAGTTGCCAAATCATCTTCTGCATGAGACAGAACCAAAAGATAAAAACATGTAAATATTTATTGCAAAAATACATGGTATCAACAAGTAACTGGTAGTTTTACTTTGACATCTCTTGACTTTAGAAGCGAACCAAAATTTCCAAACTTAAGCCAAATTCTTCATTGCAGAACGCAATTGTAAAACCAGTCACATTCTGAATTTGAAAATCATTGATCAGTTAATAAATAATACCATTAGTTAAGATTAATGCATGTTGTTCATCTCGAATAATTCATCTCCTGCGTCTAGTCGTTCCAAGTTAAGACTATAACTGGTTAGCTGATGGGCATCGTTGTTATTGAGTTGTTGGCCACTAGTCGATCGGCTCACGCATGTCACCTTCTGTATCCGTCTGAGTGCGTATGCCAAAGGGGAGTTGATAGATATTGTCGTTGGTGACAGCCTCACAAGTTGGCAATTCATCTCCCCGTATGAAGCAGAAGCAACATATAAAAATAGACAGGTAAATATTAGAAAACATCTTAGAAGAATACATCGTTTTATCAAGTAATTGCTAAGTTTCACTTTGAAATTTCTTGACTTTAGAAGCGAACAAAACAAAAATCTCAACTGAGGAGAAAATTTAGAACGGATTTCTAAGACCAGGAAATAGTTGGTATTGATTTGCATAAACAGACATCAGAATGCGCAACTAAGTTTAAGCATTCCTTTTTACACCCGGGATCTCCGCGGGTGCCTCAGTTAGTCGCCTCACACGACAAACTCTCTGAGGAGCTGAGACCTATACTTACAATGACCTGGAGTGTGCACGACACCCCAGGTCAACCCTCGAGAGCCTCACGGGGCGCCGGGGCTTTTATCAGAAGTTTTTTTAAATTTTGTGGTGCTACATATTTTCCACAGGGCCGAGCATTGTATCTAGGATTGAGTCTGGACTCATTGTCAATGGCTTCTCCTGAAATGACAGCAATGTTTTTCGCTGTCCGGCCGGTCTGGTCCTTTTATTGTTGCTGTTGCAATCTCGAAATTTGCAATAAATTTCAAGACCAATCCCTATGTCGTCGTGCACAAACTTCATCAAATAGATCACTTGATGTGGGAATTGTGTTGGTAACGCCAAAACAGGGTCATTGTTGAGTCTTCAGCTTATAACTACTAAAGTAAATTACCTTATCTTAACCTTAAGGTTCGCTGCTAAGCTAGATATCATCCTCCCCCAATTAATTGTCGGCTTATAGCTAATAAAAAGTGAAAAATAAATTACCCTGCCTGACCTAAACTTAGCTAGACTCCAGATTTGTAATTCGACTGTCGGCAATAGGTTCTAGGCTAAGCTAGTTATCCCACTCCCCCCCACTTAGTGTAAGCTATACCTGTTTCCTATTCCCGTAAACTATTCTGAAGTCTATCGTTACAAGCGCAGAAGACTCAACGACCCTTTTGGTGCATTATGGCCGAAATTGAGAGATCGTTTTGGATTATCAAACAAAATTCCTGAACAATTTCGCTTGGCATTACTGTTACCAAAACTCAAGTAAAAATGGAATAGTAACGTGTACTAAGCCGAAAATCTATTGTCTGGCCTGAATTCTCGGCCAAGTCGTCCATCATGCTGGAGAAACATGATGAAAATATCGTCCTATCACCGGGTTTTCTTCTGTCCAAATGATTCCAAAGACTTTTGCAGGAATATACTCTCATCTCACACTTGGATTGTCATACCATTTGAACGCCATTGAGAACCGTGTCGTTGTTGTTGGTCAATAGTAGATCGGCTCACGCGTCATCTTCTGTATCCGTCCGAGTGCGAATGCCAAAGTTGAGTTGATAGATATCGTCGTTGGTGACTGCCTCACAAGTTGGCAGTTCATCTTCTGCACGAGTTGATAGATATTGCTGTTCTTGGAAACTGGACTATTGACTCACGCATCTCATCTCCTGTATCCGTGCGAATAACGTGATAGATATCGTCGTTGGTGACAGCTTCACAAGTTGGCAAATCATCTTCTGCATGAGACAGAACCAAAATATAAAAACATGTAAATATTTATTGCAAAAATACATGGTATCAACAAGTAACTGCTAGTTTTACTTTGACATCTCTTGACTTTAGAAGCGAACCAAAATTTCCAAACTTAAGGCAAATTCTTCATTGCAGAACGCAATTGTAAAACCAGTCAGATTCTGAATTTGAAAATCATTGATCAGTTAATAAATAATACCATTAGTTAAGATTAATGCATGTTGTTCATCTCGAATAATTCATCTCCTGCGTCTAGTCGTTCCAAGTTAAGACTGTAACTGGTTAGCGGGCATCGTTGTTATTGAGTTGTTGGCCACTAGTCGATCGGCTCACGCATGTCACCTTCTGTATCCGTCTGAGTGCGTATGCCAAAGGGGAGTTGATAGATATTGTCGTTGGTGACAGCCTCACAAGTTGGCAATTCATCTCCCCGTATGAAGCAGAAGCAACATATAAAAATAGACAGGTAAATATTAGAAAACATCTTAGAAGAATACATCGTATTATCAAGTAATTGCTAAGTTTCACTTTGAAATTTCTTGACTTTAGAAGCGAACAAAACAAAAATCTCAACTGAGGAGAAAATTTAGAACGGATTTCTAAGACCAGGAAAGAGTTGGTATTGATTTGCATAAACAGACATCAGAATGCGCAACTAGGTTTAAGCATTCCTTTTTACACCCGGGATCTCCGCGGGTGCCTCAGTTAGTCGCCTCATACGACAAACTCTCTGAGGAGCTGAGACCTATTCTTACAATGACCTGTAGTGTGCACGACACCCCAGGTCAACCCTCGGGAGCCTCACGGGGCGCCGGGGTTTTTATCAGAAGTTTTTTTAAATTTTGTGGTGCTACATATTTTCCACAGGGCCGAGCATTGTATCTAGGATTGAGTCTTGACTCATTGTCAATGGCTTCTCCTGAAATGACAGCAATGTTTTCCGCTGTCCGGCCGGTCTGGTCCTTTTATTGTTGCTGTTGCAATCTCGAAATTTGCAATAAATTTCAAGACCAATCCCTATGTCGTCGTGCACAAATCTCATCAAATAGATCACTTGATGTGGGAATTGTGTTGTTAACGCCAAAACAGGGCCATTGTTGAGTCTTCAGCTTATAACTACTAAAGTAAATTACCTTATCTTAACCTTAAGGTTCGCTGCTAAGCTAGATATCATCCTCCCCCAACTAGTTGTCGGCTTATAGCTAATAAAAAGTGAAAAATAAATTACCCTGCCTGACCTAAACTTAGCTAGACACCAGATTTTGAATTCGACTGTCGGCAATAGGCTCTACGCTAAGCTAGTTATCCCCCTCCCCCCCCACTTAGTGTAAGCTATACCTGTTTCCTATTCCCGTAAACTATTCTGAAGTCTATCGTTACAAGCGCAGAAGACTCAACGACCCTTTTGGCGCATTATGGCCGAAATTGGGAGATCGTTTTGGATAATCAAACAAAATTCCTGAACAATTTCGCTTGGCATTACTGTTACCAAAACTCAAGTAAAAATGGAATAGTAACGTGTACTAAGCCGAAAATCTATTGTTTGGCCTGAATTATCGGCCAAGTCGTCCATCATGCTGGAGAGACATGATGAAAATATCGTCCTATCACCGGGTTTTCTTCTGTCCAAATGATTCCAAAGACTTTTGCAGGAATATACTCTCATCTCACACTTGGATTGCCATACCATTTGAACGCCATTGAGAACCGTGTCGTTGTTGTTGGTCAATAGTAGATCGGCTCACGCGTCATCTTCTGTATCCGTCCGAGTGCGAATGCCAAAGTTGAGTTGATAGATATCGTCGTTGGTGACAGCCTCACAAGTTGGCAGTTCATCTTCTGCACGAGTTGATAGATATTGCTGTTCTTGGAAACTGGACTATAGACTCACGCATCTCATCTCCTGTATCCGTGCGAATAACGTGATAGATATCGTCGTTGGTGACAGCTTCACAAGTTGGCAAATCATCTTCTGCATGAGAAAGAACCAAAATATAAAAACGTGTAAATATTTATTGCAAAAATACATGGTATCAACAAGTAACTGGTAGTTTTACTTTGACATCTCTTGACTTTAGAAGCGAACCAAAATTTCCAAACTTAAGGCAAATTCTTCATTGCAGAACGCAATTGTAAAACCAGTCAGATTCTGAATTTGAAAATCATTGATCAGTTAATAAATAATACCATTAGTTAAGATTAATGCATGTTGTTCATCTCGAATAATTCATCTCCTGCGTCTAGTCGTTCCAAGTTAAGACTGTAACTGGTTAGCCGATGGGCATCGTGGTTATTGAGTTGTTGGCCACTAGTCGATCGGCTCACGCATGTCCCCTTCTGTATCCGTCTGAGTGCGTATGCCAAAGGGGAGTTGATAGATATTGTCGTTGGTGACAGGCTCACAAGTTGGCAATTCATCTCCCCGTATGAAGCAGAAGCAACATATAAAAATAGACAGGTAAATATTAGAAAACATCTTAGAAGAATACATCGTATTATCAAGTAATTGCTAAGTTTCACTTTGAAATTTCTTGACTTTAGAAGCGAACAAAACAAAAATCTCAACTGAGGAGAAAATTTAGAACGGATTTCTAAGACCAGGAAAGAGTTGGTATTGATTTGCATAAGCAGACATCAGAATGCGCAATTAGGTTTAAGCATTTCTTTTTACACCCGGGATCTCCGCGGGTGCCTCAGTTAGTCGCCTCATACGACAAACTCTCTGAGGAGATGAGACCTATTCTTACAATGACCTGGAGTGTGCACGACACCCCAGGTCAACCCTCGGGAGCGTCACGGGGCGCCGGGGTTCTTATAAGAAGTTTTTTTAAATTTTGTGGTGCTACATATTTTCCACAGGGCCGAGCATTGTATCTAGGATTGAGTCTTGACTCATTGTCAATGGCTTCTCCTGAAATGACAGCAATGTTTTTCGCTGTCCGGCCGGTCTGGTCCTTTTAGTGTTGCTGTTGCAATCTCGAAATTTGCAATAAATTTCAAGACCAATCCCTATGTCGTCGTGCACAAACCTCATCAAATAGATCACTTGATGTGGGAAT
>JAVTVY010040606.1:0-18678 GCA_036873755.1 Hanleya hanleyi | reverse complement strand
TGTGTGTGTGCGTGTGTGTGTGTGTGTGTGACCGGGTGTCAATGATGACTACTTTCTGTCAAAAAACCTCTCATCGTGAGCCAAAGGCGAGATTTAACTTGAAGGATGTAGTTTGGTCGATAAAGATGGCTTTCACGTGGTTGGAGAGCTGGGCACACTTTCATTAAGCTACTTACGAACATTTTTCTTCGTAACTCATGCGTATCTTTTTTCGTAAGTAAATTCCACTTTCATGAAACTTCGTAACTTAAGAATCTTCGTAACTTTGTGCGTAACTTTAAGGCAAGTATTTACCTGCCGTAAGTTCAATATTTTTCGTATCTCCGATTGAAAGAACATGGCGGCCCCCATATAGGCGCATGTGCGCGATGTACAGACATCCACTGTCTAAAAACGAGCCTTCGTTCACTGCCGGGACGAGGGTTCTAACTTTAGTAAAAGTCTCGGATTTAGAGGCTGCAAATTAGTGTGTCGTACAGTGGTTTTTAGCGAAAGTGGTGTTGAAAACAGGGGTCTCCGTAAGGATGCAGTCAAAAGTTTCGTTGTGAGACATGGAAAACCTCGGCTTTTACACACTCATCACTCACGCCATGCATGTTCTTAAAGTTACACAAATGGTTTCATAGAAGCGATACAGAGTGACAAACCAATTTTGATTCTCACAAACATGTAGAATTTCACGCTGAAACTGACACACTGTGATCATAGTACAGACGATACGGTACAGTGTTTTGATTGGCCCATTTCAGGGAAGAATAAGGGGGAATAACTTTACTGTTTACAAAGTAAATCCAGGAAAAGCATGACTTTTAACATTGAAATATGAAGGGGGGAGTGGATTTGGTTTAATGTCACACTCAAGGTTTTTTCACTCAGATGGCGACAGCCAGTTTAGATCTTGTGTAGATCAAAGGGAATACTATATGTAATTAAAATTTAAACATAAAATAGTAAAATTTTGTCACATAAGTGTATTATTATTTTATTATTATTTTATAGTATGGTATAGGAACAGAGGTTACAATAATATTGTTATTATTATATTATGATTTCATATATAAAATGAAAAATAAAAAATTAGTCCGGAGAACTTGTCAATTGATTCTCAATGTTAAGATCAGACACAAGTTTGACTGTATGTTGTAAAATATTTGACAGCAGTAGGGGAGAGTGGGGACACATGGGACAGGGGAGACTTGGGACACCCCTTATTTAGTACCCTTCTGGAAGCCAATGGAGACTGAGCTTACATGTGCTGTTTGGTTTTCATATCGCCTCCCACATTTACCATTCTAGTGTTTCCTGGAATCATTGAAGTGCGTAAATCTTTCTTTTTATGTTTTTTAACTTGAAAAGCTAGATTTTGGAGACCACGCCCATTTGTTTATACGGTGCAATATAAGGTATATGATATCGATATCTTGGCACAGGATTGTCTTTTATATAGGGCACACATGACACTGACTGAATTTGTGAGGACATGGACAACTAAACAAAAAACGCCATTTTGCTAAGTTGGGCCCCCAGGGGAGAGTTGGGACACAGTGTCTCCCTATAGAGTGTCCCATCTCTCCCTGCACTTTCGAAGAATATTGCGATATGTATGGTATTTCTTTCTGTTGGCAAAGTGATAATTTTTTAGCAAGTTCACATTTCCATGTTAAGTCAGTATTTTTTCAAATAAAAAAGTTAGTTTATTGCATTTAAGTCTTTACATCGGTTGTCCCATATCTCCCAACTCCTTGTCCCATGTCTCCCGACACTGTCCCAAGTCACCCCCAAAATCCGCTGAAATGAAATCGTCTCCATATCATAACACACTCGGTTTGGTGTCTTAAACACTGTGGCATTGCATAGGCACGCACTGATTTGCACAACTAAATACTTTGGACAGAATGTGAAATAATGTGACGTCACAGAAATAGTGTCCCAGGTCTCCCCACTCTCCCCTATTTAAAAATTTAATATCTCACAACTGACCTGCAATACTTCATGACTATATGAATATATTACCGATGATCTCCAGATTGCATTCACAAGATATTACTCTGGAAAATAATTTAAACTTTACCTAACTTTGTCAGGTTTCATGTACCACCCCAATTTTGGAAATTCAGTTTTTCAAAATGATTGATGGAGAATAATCATGAAGTCTTCATGTTGTCCAGTTGGCAGTTCAGAATGTCTATTTCAGGGAAGGATTTTTTCAACATTGGAACGTTCCATATTATGTAGATGTGTTTATGTATGCACAATAATTTTTGCAGGGAAATAAATTTTGAAATATAACTGCTATCTGAACATGGTAAATGCTTCATATTTGTTATTGGAAGAGCTATCAACATATTTAAACTCTGGAAAAATTGAAATTTAGATCTGTTACACCAAAAACTGACAAAAAATAATTAAAATAAAAATTTAAAATGCTTTATCATAGAAATATTTAGCAAATGCAAATGTTCATATTCATACTCGATATTAATTGCTCACAATTCTCAGGACCCAGGTTTATCATGCCTAATAATCTCTGGGGGATTATACTGGAAGTTCAATATGTACAGTCAGTTTGACTGTACAGACCCCTCAATAATACATATAATGTGAGATACTGCAATTTTTTAAGAGTGCTGTGAATCTATTACAACAACAACAATGGTCCAAGTTAGATTATCCCTTTAGTTTAAGAAATTTTTCACCAAACAAAAATCTAAATCAAGGTCATATTTGGGGTAAGTACCAATAATGGATGGCTGTTGGAAAACACAATAAAAATAAAGTTGCAATAAACATGTGAAATTTGACAATTACTAAATTGCTCCAGATCAAATATTTTTACCCACTATCAAAATACCCAAGAAAAACTGATACATAAATTTCTTCCCTCGCTCTGGCTGCCCCCAAATATATTTCACTCGAATTGTTCCTTGTAACAAGTCCCCATTCATAATCTTCTTGTTTTCAGAAAGAGACATAAAAATAAACATAATGCATGGAAGTATAAAGTAGAATTACTTTAGTAAATACAGCAAGTGATAGCTGGGTTACCTGCATGTCAGATATACCCTCTGATTGCACTGGGGTTGAAATATTGGAGCTCAAGTTTTATGCACATGGATCTTGGCCAATCAGCATCATCCGCTTGTAAACAGAGCAGAATGGACTCAGCATGTCACAGGTAAAAAAAGATGTTGCCTCATGTGTTTCTGTGAAATAATTTAGCATAAACCTGTCAGTTCTTTCACAAGATAAACTGTACACATTTCCTCATCTCTCTATGTAGATATGTGCTGCTTATGTGGATCAATCCAAACCCAATCAAATCAAATCTCGACAGAGATTTGTCTGGGTCCATTTGCGCTGGTATACGAGTAAGCCCCTACAGTCCAGGAGCCGTAATGTTCTCTTTTTTTCTGGGAGTTGTTTTGTAATGTATCTTCCTGTGGAATTTGATAGCTGATCACGATGTCTGAATATTGTGAAATGAACCAAACTTATATTGTCTTCGGTGAGCTTGATATTCATTTTTCTCAATTCTCAGGACCCAGGTCTATATCTTGCGAAATAGACTCTGGGGACTATAATCAATTATTTGCTTATCTTCTAATTTGATGGCCTCAACTGGGTGGGAATGATATCACTATATATTCTTGTTATTTTCTTCTATTGTGCACCTAAAAATCCATATAATCTATTGGGTTTCTTTGCACTATATAGTGATTTACATCAATGGTTTATGTTTACATTATATATAAACAATATATTTGAATTAAATCTGATTCAAAGTAAATGTTACATAATCTTACATACCTACAGTGGCAAATGTAGGCGACTGTTAATATAATGCAGCTCCCACAATTAGGATTCTGGCTGCAGCAAAAATTATTGTGGAATTGAAGCATTTAACACAATGTTAAATTACTGTCTGCTGAGGCGAAGATACTTTAATTGCTATGGCATTGCCATTGGTCTCAGCATTGTTGATTGTTGTGGCTAATTGAGGGGACTGTAATGTAACCTAACTCATTTTCATTTTCTTTTGTTCATTCATTTTCTTTCAACCACAATTCAGAATACTACATAAATATAGGATACATCTAACCTGCAGAATGTGCTGCCATATTGACTTTAGTCACATGCCATAAAGGCAAATGACTGGCCACCATGTGATTTGGCCATGCGCCATTGTATGTAATGGCTAGAGCCAGAGAGAATGTATATGGGGGAATGATTGTACTCGTGATGATGATTTTTCGCATGTCAATTCAAATTGTCAACTAAATCTGTCAAATGTGACTATTTCACTGATCAGCAAAAGCTGGAGCACTATCAGCTGGTCATGGACATTCCACTCCCAGATCTCCCTATGCTTATGTGTGGAAAAGTAGGTGAAACCTGGCACAAAAATGTTATGCTTTCCATTACCTTTATATTGTACAAAGGATCACTACGCTGACTATTTAATGCATATTTTGGCAATCCAGATATATTTGACTGATGTGTATTGCAAGTTCAAATTATTCCCCATATATTAAGCATAGAGAGGACCAACCCGCCAGCCATCTGATGCAGCTGTGAAGCATATTGCATCCCATTCTTGTAGTCTTTGAAATTACAGGGTTCATACACTTACAGCAGAAAAAATCCAGGATTATTACAGGACTTTTCAGGTCATGATTCTAATATTCCTGGAGTACAATAACTTGCAGCAAAGATGATCAAATTAATGAAGTCCAGGAACAAATTTTGGCACACAAACGTGATGTAGCATCATCTCCCAGAAGACGAAAGTATAGTTCTTCCAGGTCAGTTTAACTTTATTTTTAAGCATTTTCCAGGTTAGCAATTAAATTCCAGGAATTTTAAGAACTTTCCAGGAGGCATATGAACCCTGAATTAGGTCATAGTCCTCTTGAAGTGAACTCGATTTAGAGACTCTCATATGACACCACTGGTTATGTGAGAGATTGAGATGCTCACCTAATTTATTTTCAATATATCATGTTCAAACAAGGTTCTGTCATTTTGACCAAGAATTTTTCAAAAGAAGTAATTCTGGAGTGAACTTGACCTATACATGCACAGTACAGGTTCTACACCCCAGTGAAAACATTTGATCAGACTCCCTGCTTGTGCAGGCCTCAATTTAAGGTGGTAACCTGTTTTCAGGTTGCCTGGAGGTTGCCATATGAAAAATAATGGTAACCTATTTTCAGATCCCCATAATTCTGACCAATAATATGACCATAGATCAATAATTATACAAAAGGTTGCCATAGGTTACCAGTGTAGACTTCATGGTAACCTGTTGAGAGGTTACCATCAGGGTCCCTTAAATTGAGGCCTGCTCGTGCATCACTTCATACATGTAATATATGGCAATTTGTAATGGGGCTTTAACAGAAAATTCGACCTAACAGTTTCATCAATGTGTCAGTGTGGAATCCATTCAGGCCTCCATAAAGTAGTATCATTTCAAATAATATCGTGATGCCAGCCCAGTTTGTTTTCGAGAAACATGATGTACATGTGTATGTACTGTGTTCACAATCATATGCTCTCTGTTCACCACATTCAACAAGATCTTTGGAAATGGATTATGGACATGGTCAATTCAAATTGTCAACTTCTGTCAAATGTGACTATTTCACTGACCAGCAAAAGCTGGAGCACTATCAGCTGGTCATGGACAGTCCAGTCCCAGATCTCCCTATGCTTATGTGTGGAAAAGTAGGTGAAACCTGGCACAAAAATGTTATGCTTTCCATTACCTTTATATTGTACAAAGGATCACTACGCTGACTATATAATGCATATTTTGGCAATCCAGATATATTTGACTGATGTGTATTGCAAGTTCAAATTATTCCCCATAGATTAAGCATAGAGAGGACCAACCCGCCAGCCATCTGATGCAGCTGTGAAGCATATTGCATCCCATTCTTGTAGTCTTTGAAATTACAGGGTTCATACACTTACAGCAGAAAAAATCCAGGATTATTCCAGGACTTTCCAGGTCATGATTCTAATTTTCCTGGAGTACAATAACTTGCAGCAAAGATTATCAAATTAATGAAGTCCAGGAACAAATTTTGGCACAGAAACGTGATGTAACATCATCTCCCAGAAGACGAAAGTATAGTTCTTCCAGGAGTTTAACTTTATTTGTAAGCATTTTCCAGGTTAGCAATTAAATTCCATGAATTTTAAGAACTTTCCAGGAGGCATATGAACCCTGAATTAGGTCATAGTCCTCTTGAAGTGAACTCGATCTAGAGACTCTCATATGACACCACTGGTTATGTGAGAGATTGAGATGCTCACCTAATTTATTTTCAATATATCATGTTCAAACAAGGTTCTGTCATTTTGACCAAGAATTTTTCAAAAGAAGTAATTCTGGAGTGAACTTGACCTATACATGCACAGTACAGGTTCTACACCCCAGTGAAAACATTTGATCAGACTCCCTGCTTGTGCAGGCCTCAATTTAAGGTGGTAACCTGTTTTCAGGTTGCCTGGAGGTTGCCATATGAAAAATAATGGTAACCTATTTTCAGATCCCCATAATTCTGACCAATAATATGACCATAGATCAATAATTATACAAAAGGTTGCCATAGGTTACCAGTGTAGACTTCATGGTAACCTGTTGAGAGGTTACCATCAGGGTCCCTTAAATTGAGGCCTGCTCGTGCATCACTTCATACATGTAATATATGGCAATTTGTAATGGGGCTTTAACAGAAAATTCGACCTAACAGTTTCATCAATGTGTCAGTGTGGAATCCATTCAGGCCTCCATAAAGTAGTATCATTTCAAATAATATCGTGATGCCAGCCCAGTTTGTTTTCGAGAAACATGATGTACATGTGTATGTACTGTGTTCACAATCATATGCTCTCTGTTCACCACATTCAACAAGATCTTTGGAAATGGATTATGGACATGGTCAGTCCAGAGTAACCCTGACACTAACTTAGAGGGTGAATTTTATGTGTTATGATAATGACTATACCATATTACCATATTACTTGACAGCAATACATTATTGACACCGCATGACCCTGAAACTCAAAAGCTGGCACTAACCTGCTCTCAAAGTACTGGTGAAATTATATGGGGAATTACAATAGAACATATTGGTTGTGTCACATTATTAGTTGAAATGGTGTACCATTACAGGACATTTCAAAGAACAATCTAACAACAGGTTTGGCTACCAGGTCCCATTGATTGTAGTCTACATGGTCTACCATGTCTATGGTACCTGACCTATTGTGTGTCCCAACTAATCTATTGAGAACGTTTTGTTTGATTTTTTGAGAAATATATATTGTTGTGTTCTGAAACTTATGTCACTGGTAAAATGCAATTATTATAGTATTCATTCAAAATATTAGCAAACAACATTCTGTAGAACTATCTGTTTGAAACATTTTCTGTTTTAGGTGTCATTCTCTGGGTTAAATATTGGCGTCAGCCATTGTTGATTTGGACCAGTTCAATACTCGTAGGTTTGATAGGCATTCTCTTCCATTCATGGAATTTTTACAGTTCCACAATGTCACAAAACAACAATAATGCCATGATGTCACAATAAGACGTTACAAAGACAATTTATCAATACTGACCACAGTAGCAACGTCATAGCGTTGACCCTGCATGACGTCACAATAGAAAATGACAACCTCCCACTCCTTTGCACATATGGGAACAGTCCCCCTCAGCCTTGGCGACGTCAAAATTTAACCCAGAGAATGACACCCAAAACAGAAAATGTTTCAAACAGATAGTTCTACTGAGTGCTGTTCGGTAATATTTTGACTGAATACTATAATATTTGCATTGTACTAGTGACGTAAGTTTCAGAACACAACAATATATATTTTTCCAAAAATCGGACAAAACGTTCTCAATAGATTAGTTGGGACACACAATAGAGTGTACATTTCAACAATATATGAACATACATACAGCCTGCACCTCACATGAATAAAACAGAGAGAATCCTAAATGTTCGTTTATACACTCCCCACCTTTCACTCTCTAGTGCCTGGTGTCTCTACATGGTCATAACGGGCGAACCTGAGTTGCGAAATGTTTGAAGTGATCATGTCAGGCTGGAAATCCCCTATTAATATTGCAACATACCATGGAAATGGCATTTTCAATTTTACATGTCTGTTCTGGGGGAATTCCCCTGCGGGACCCCAACAGCACGAAACATTGCGATACCACTATTTGAGAATAGCGAGAATAGCGGGAAAATTATTTAAGCTACGATTAAATTAAATAAAGCAATAACATTTAGCTATGATAATATCCAGTAACAAAACAACTCAGCATTTAATGCGGGATATTCTTACATCGACCTAGCTGTGCTGGTAGTGACGTCATTGCTTCCTTTTACATCTAACCTACATAGTTATCACCGACGAATAATCCGTCAACTCGCAAATTTGGGAGAGTTAGATTTGAGAATTGCGGGGAAACTATTGAACCTAGGTGGAAACGCCTGGCATTTTTCCGAAAGAGCCGCTCCTGGACGATACAAATCAATAAACTGCAACGCTGTACCTCCCGTAGATCTAGAGTTATAGCCTGTAAAAGATGTGTTCCTTTTCTGACAAAATTCAAGATGGCGGCCAAATCACGTGACCTAGGCTCAAAAATTTTGCATATTCATGATCGCCATATCAGATAACATATATTTCGTCACTTTTCCCGTCCAAATCCGTTACTTCAAAATTCGACCATTTTGATTGGCCGCTGGCGGCCATTTTGTTTTACGGAGCAACTTCTCTAATAGAGTTTTGAAAGACCCTGATCCATTGATTATGTTTACCAAGTTTCATGCTGATTGCTGCATTTGTTCCAGAAGAGTAGGGTTTAGAAGATTTTTTTGAAAACGGGGTAAATCCAAGATGGCCGCCGAACCCTTCGACCAATCACAACCAATTTTCAATAAGCACTAGATCTTGAGCATGTTCGGCCTGATGGTTGCTGAGATTTCGCACCCACAAAATCACGGAGAAGAATAAGAATAAAAAGAATAATAATCCGAACAATAACAAAGAAGTCTTCCGATCTTCATCGGAAGCCTTAATTATGTATGCCCATCTCGCCTTGCAATATGTGTTCTAGTCGGAAGCACAAGTATTATGATTTATATACCGGTATTTCATAATTATTTGAACACGTCAATGTGAGAGCCAAGTCAATGTGATTTTTTATTTACACAACATACCCTTAGAAAGCAGCACAGATTATAACTTCGTTCGTGTCCAGCACAAATGGATGTTATTATAAGAACAGCAATACTTTCCTTAATTAGTCTCTGTATTACAAATAAAAAGTTTGTTGCCGTTTCTTGAATTTCTCATTAGAATGCTTATGTGATAAGTGGACCAACCTGATCTAACATGATTCTTACCAAAGGCATATCCCAACACCACGTACTCCCTAAAAACAGTTCTGTACCAAAAGTACACAAACTGTGTACCTTAGGTACACATCGCTGTAACAAAATTGAACATCTACAATCACTGTGTAGCTGTGATACACAATTTGTGTAGAAAAAGTACACAATTTGTGTGCTCCTGATACACATTATTTGTAGATGTGCAATTTTGTACACAACTGTTTTTTCAGAGTATCCTAATGGAACGAATTGTTTGACTGATCTATCTACACCAATAAATAGATATCCACTATCTGCGAAGCTCGTGACCATTAAACTTAGTTAGTCCTAAAGGTGCCACCCTTTGTTATTCTTTTATACTACACAGACTAACACGGCTACCCCAATTTCTAATATACCAATTAATTGTCCGTACATGTTAGGCTGCGTCTGTGCGAAACTATCCAACACTGTGCAGTGAGTGACTGTAGGGGTGGCACAGCAGGGGCTCGAGTGTAGGAGGGACTGTAGGGCGGTGACTGTAGTGGGTGACTGTAGGGGGTGGTACTGTAGTGGGTGACTACATGCAGTAGTAGTATACATGCAAAACAGGTTCCATTGACCTCTTTGCACTTAAACTTGTGGCGGTCATGTGGCGATCACGTGATCAAGGCATGTACTGACATGTTCTGGATTGCATCAGCATTGGCTGTGTGCCAAGTTTTGACCACTATAGGTCCGCCAACCTTTGACCTTGTATTCCTCCGCGGTGATGCGGTCATGTCTGGCGGTGATGCGGTCGCGGGAAAAAGCTTCCGCGGAGAAAAAGTAGTCCCCAGAATTCAAATACGCTGCATTGTCCGATTGGGTCGAATGAGGTATCAGTGTGAAGGGGCATCGGATGGGCTGGGTGTGGGGTTGGAATAACGTCATTCTGCGCATGCGCGGTGGACCAAGGGTATGGAAATAGACGTTTTGGGATCTAGGGGAGCCACTAATGGCACAATTGGGTCATATAAGGTATCAATGTGAAGCCTATGTGAGGGGGCATCCGACGGGTGGGTGTGGGGTTGGAATATCGGCATTCTGCGCATGCGCAGTAGACCAAGGGTATGGAAATAGACGTTTTGGGATCTAGGGGAGCCACTATTGGTCCGATGGGGTCGAGTGAGGTATCAATGTGAAACCTATGTGAGGGGGGCATCCGATGGGCTGGGTGTGGGGTTGAAATATGGGCATTCTGCGCATGCGCAGTAGACCAAGGGTATGGAAATAGACGTTTTCGGGTCTTTGTGGGCCACTAGTGGTCCTATGGAGTCGTATGAGGTATCAATGTGAAGCCTATGTGAGGGGGCATCCGCCTGGACTAGTGTCTCGGCCGTTGTCAACATTCTGCGCATGCGCAGACAGGGAATTGTGGGAAAAGGGTATGGAAATAGACGTTTTGGGGTCTGGGTGGGCCACTATCGTCTGATCGAGTCGTATGAGGTATCAATGTGAAGGATACGTGAGGGGGCATTCGCCTGGACTAGTGTGTCGTTCGTGTTCAACATTCTGCGCATGCGCGAACAGGGAATTGTGGGAAAAGGGTATGGAAATAGACGTTTTGGGATCGAGGGGAGTCCCTAGTGGGCCGATGGGGTCGAGTGAGGTATCAATGTGAAGCCTACGTGAGGGGGCATCCGCCTGGACTAGTATGTCGACCGTTGTCGACATTCTGCGCATGCGCAGACAGGGAATTGCGGGAAAAGTGCATTGGAGGGAACGTTTTGGGGTCTAGGTGGGCCACTAATGGTCTGATTGAGTCGAGTGAGGTATCAATGTGATGCATACGTGAGGGCGCATCCCATGGGTGGATGGGTGTTAGGAATATCGTCATTCTGCGCATGCGCAGGCAGGCCGTAGTATGGAAATAGACATTTTGAGGCCGATATGGACCACTATTGGTCCGAATGAGTCTAGGGAAGTGTTATTTTGTAGCTCTCGGAGTGTAGACCACGACTTGAAGGGATGTCCACGTCACCTGTGACGTCAACAGTGTGACGTCACTGGTGACGTCATCAGTGAGAGTAGTAGCGAAAGCGGGAGTTTCGGAGGTGCGATGGAGTGCATTTGGAGTAGATAACGGCCTAATGAGTGAGTGAGTGAGTGAGTGAGTGAGTGAAGCGTGCACAACGCCGGTGAGGCGTCCCCAACGCCCGTCTTAACGCATGGACGCATTAACGACGGTGAGTGAGTGAGTGAGTGAGTGAGTGGGATCCGACTGGACTAATGGTTCCTCCGTATAGCATAACGCCTTTACGCCATGATACAGACATATGAGAGAACAACTACAACAACAAGGATGAGAGAACAACAACAACAACAACAAGTTTTTTCATATAGTTTATTTTCCCCTCTATCATAACATAGCCGCGTTGGGTAGGTTTACAATTCAAGAAGTCTCTTGTCCAATCAGAGGCCACCATTTGGTCCTGTCATATTCGTTCTTGCCCGTTAGATGTATTCTCGGCTGTCCAATCAGAAGTCGCCGTTTCAGAAAGTTCCATCTTTGCTCGGTGTGACCTAATATGATTCTTACTCATTCATTCATCCGTCTGTACATCTGTTACAAGTATCTCTTTCGAGATAATCGCTGCCATATTTTTCCATACAAGGAAAAAACGGCCTTTGGTGGCAAGCTCTCACTTCGCCCACTGGAAAATCTCCTCTCTCCTCGTGCAAAGATCACACCCGGCAAAGGGTACACCTTCAAGGCAGGTCATGCATCGCTGGCGATGGTAGCGGAGATCCCCGGGCTCTCCCCTGGTTGAACTGTAACCCACACTGAAGAAATCATCTATCATTTCCATAGTTATGGGTGGGTATCTTTTGGTAACTCTTTTGGGAAGTCGAGCGGGAACCGGCACCTGTTCGTCAATCTTCAACGATTTCTCGTCTGCCTTGGAATTGGCTGGCTTCTCCATTTGATCGGGTCTGGTACAGGTTGTGAGAATGTACATCTAACATGCGTGTTTCCGTATTTATAGTTAGAGATGGGTAGGTTTAAAATTCAAGAAGACTTTGTATCAGTCATACTCGTTCTTGTCCGTTAGATGTATGCTCGGCTGTCCAATCAGAAGTCGCCGTTTCAGAAAGTTCCATCCTTTTGTTCTAGTCCTGTTCTAGGCCTGGATATTCGTCGGGTAGCATGTCCTGAAACAGTTGTTTGCGCATTCTAATCGCATTTTCCAGGGCCTCGGTGGGTAGCCTCATATCCTCTTCCAAGTGACGCTTGGTCTTCATGATGGACCTGTGCGTGGGGTCGCCTTTCATTTCAAGCGGTAGTAAGGTATACTGTTCATAGATCGCCATGGCTGCTTTCCTGATGCGGGACCGCATTTCGGTGTACGCCTGTTGTAAGTTATCCTGTCCCGCGTCCTCGATCGCTTCAGCGTGAGTATTGATAGCTGCTGTCACAATACGATCCCAGAAGGTAGGTTCTGCCTCACTTTCCTGGGATGTAGGCTGACTATCTGAGGTCAAGCTCTCCATATCAGTAGATAGACTGTCAGCAATCTTGGGTTCGGTATCAGTCGATGCACTCTCATCAATCTCTGTATCAGCATCTGCCTCAACGGGCTCCTCGGACTCGGATGGAAAGTCTTCTGGTGTCGCATCATATCGTAATGTCTGGTGAACGTGCGTTCGCACTCAAAGCAAGTATAAGCCATGTCGACGGTTGAACGTCGACTGAGCGTGTTTTAGCAATACACTTGCTTTTATAGACGCCCGTCAACGCTTAGCTTAACGCTTCAACGCCCTGGTGAATTAGCTCAGAAGCTAATATTACTAGACACCAATACATCGAAATGCAGTGACGCCCATCAACGCCCGTTGTTACGCTTTAACGCCCATCTCAACGCCATAACGTCCGTCTCAACGCCCGTCTCCACACCTGTCTCAACGCGTTATGCAATGTCCATCATCACTGGACGTTGATGTTGGAGGTTGAAGAAGATAATTTCCAGTCTCCAGCTGGGTCTCCATAAAGGTTTGAAATGCCTCATGCAGGGTCAGCAGATTCTGGGCACGGGTAGTTGTGTTGGTATCCTCATTGGATATTATCTGTTTCTTATGCAGCAGAAGACATAGGCGTGTCACCCATTGGATGTCATCTATGAGCGTGGTAAGATGTGAAGGCATGCGTTGGTGCTGAACGGTGACTCCACCTTGCGCTGTATCAATAATAGGATCGACATTGGCTTGACGTAAGGCTTCGGCTAGAATATCCTCGTTGTCGGGTTCAAACAAGTTGGACTCTGCAGTGCTTATGGTGAAATGAGGGGACTGGTGCCGTGTGGTCTATTTATAGTGAGACGCTTTTGGTCTTAATGATGCGTTCGAACAAATGTTTCTTTTGTGCTATTGCGGTGACATACGCCGCTTTCCAGTTCATGTCCGAGGTTTTCAACATCGACGCTGTTCTTTCGATTTTCATATGGACTGGGTCCTTGTCCAACAATTTCATATGGGTCAAGAGGTCGCCATACTGCTGACGTAAAGCCCGTCGTAGTCTGGGTGCCAAAGTATTATGGGCTAACATTGCAGCTTCCTCTTTCGAATACCCTTTGCGGTGAAACTTGTCTCCTGTGGCCTCCAACATCGCCCCCAGCTCGGCGTCCATTCTTTCTGTGAACAAATCCTTCCATAGCCTCGAGTTCACATTATGTTCATTCCCTTGTACGGGTTTGGGTTGGTCCTTCACGGTTGGGTAGTATTCGGGGACTAATGGTATGAAGGGGACACGCTGTACGGGAGCGGGTTGCTGCTGCTGCTCTGCCAGATGTGGACTCGGTGGATAGTGTAGGGGCTGTGGTGATGCCTCACCGGGTAACAGGTGGGTCGTCAGCCGACGATCTTCCGGGGTATGGGCTTTTAAATCTACGAACAGGTAGCCGTACGGACGACTTGTCGCTCCTTGAAACGCCTGCATGAAATGGTCGATGTTCTGCGGATAAATTCGACCACCAAACACACGGATTTGTGCTCTGTCGATGGGGTTGGAGAACAACACAAAGTATTGGCAGTTCAAGGCAATATCTCTGGACGCCTTCCCTTGAGGAAAGAGATTCTGAGTCAAATAGATGACGGACAGATTGCGATGATGGGACCCTTTGGTGAATAGGTCGGCGATTCTCGAATTGTCCTTGGCCACACTCATCAGATCATCGAGCACTACCACGTTGGTCTGCTCGGAATCGAAGTAATAGGGTTCGTCTATGTCGTGAGGAATTCCTGGGACAAAGCTCACATTCTGTACCTGTAGTTTCGTAGGCGGGCTGCCATTGGCTATAACACCAAACAACACGTGTCGGAGCTGGGGTTGCCACACCTTCCTCTAGGAACTGCATCACCCAGGACGTCTTTCCACACCCCATGGGGCCGCTCACCGTCATCGTATAGGGATGTTCTACGCCACTTGGTGGGCCTATAGCGGGACTTGGTGGTGTCTCTTGTCTATGCGTTAGACGCATATGTCTGAGCATATTGTCGCGACGAGAGAGTGTCTTTTGACAGAACGGACATGTACTCGACATGGTACCCGGTCAAAGAATGGCTAGGACTGAGGCTAATGGTGTAAAAACGACCTTATATGACCACTCACTCACTCACTCACTCACTCCCTCGCTCACCCACTCACAGATCCCAAAATGTCTGCTTTCTATACTACGGCCAGACTGCGCATGCGCAAAATGATGAAAACGGAGGAACCATTAGTCCAGTCGGATCCCACTCACTCACTCACTCACTCACTCACCGTCGTTAATGCGTCCATGCGTTAAGACGGGCGTTGGGGACGCCTCACCGGCGTTGTGCACGCTTCACTCACTCACTCACTCACTCACTCACTCACTCATTAGGACGTTATCTACTCCAAATGCACTCCATCGCACCTCCGAAACTCCCGCTTTCGCTTCTACTCTCACTGATGACGTCACCAGTGACGTCACAGGTGACGTGGACACCCCTTCAAGTCGTGGTCTACACCCCGAGAGCTACAAAATAACACTTCCCTAGACTCATTCGGACCAATAGTGGTCCATATCGGCCTCAAAATGTCTATTTCCATACTACGGCCTGCCTGCGCATGCGCAGAATGACGATATTCCTAACACCCATCCACCCAGGGGATGCGCCCTCACGTATGCATCACATTGATACCTCATTCGACTCAATCAGACCATTAGTGGCCCACCTAGACCCCAAAACGTTCCCTCCAATGCACTTTTCCCGCAATTCCCTGTCTGCGCATGCGCAGAATGTCGACAGCGGTCGGCATACTAGTCCAGGTGGATGCCCCCTCACGTAGGCTTCACATGGATACCTCACTCGACCCCATCGGCCCACTAGGGACTCCCCTCGATCCCAAAACGTCTATTTCCATACCCTTTTCCCACAATTCCCTGTTCGCGCATGCGCAGAATGTTGAACACGAACGACACACTAGTCCAGGCGAATGCCCCCTCACGTATCCTTCACATTGATACCTCATACGACTCGATCAGACCATTAGTGGCCCACCCAGACCCCAAAACGTCTATTTCCATACCCTTTTCCCACAATTCCCTGTCTGCGCATGCGCAGAATGTTGACAACGGCCGAGACACTAGTCCAGGCGGATGCCACCTCACATAGGCTTCACATTGATACCTCATACGACTCCATAGGACCACTAGTGGCCCACAAAGACCCGAAAACGTCTATTTCCATACCCTTGGTCTACTGCGCATGCGCAGAATGCCCATATTTCAACCCCACACCCAGCCCATCGGATGCCCCCCTCACATAGGTTTCACATTGATACCTCACTCGACCCCATCGGACCAATAGTGGCTCCCCTAGATCCCAAAACGTCTATTTCCATACCCTTGGTCTACTGTGCATGCGCAGAATGCCGCTATTCCAACCCCACACCCACCCGTCGGATGCCCCCTCACATAGGCTTTACATTGATACCTCACTCGACCCAATCGGACCATTAGGAGCTCCCCTAGACCCCAAAACGTGTATTTCCATACCCTTGGTCCACCGCGCATGCGCAGAATGACGCTATTCCAACCCCACACCCAGCCCATCCGATGCCCCTTCACGAATGCTTCACATTGATACCGCATACGACCCAATCGGACCATGCAGCGTATTTGAATTCTGGGGACTACTTTTTCTCCGAGGAAGCTTTTTCCCGCGACCGCATCACCGCCAGACATGACCGCATCACCACGGAGGAATACAAGGTCAAAGGTTGCCGGACCTATAGTGGTCAAAACTTGGCACACAGCCAATGCTGATGCAATCCAGAACATGTCAGTACATGCCTTGATCACGTGATCGCCACATGACCGCCACAAGTTTAAGTGCAAAGAGGTCAATGGAACCTGTTTTGCATGTATACTACTACTGGTACTGTAGGGGGTGATTGTAGGAGAGTGACCCTAGAGGGTGTGCCGTAGGGGACGACTATAGGAGAGTGAGAAATGTGTAGGGGAACGGGTACTTTACTAGTAAATGTTATATGTGACCAGTATTTTGTAGTTTGTATAATGTGTTGGATTACAAGCGTCAGATCTGACATTCAGCAGTCAGCCAGTGCACCCTCCATAATTCGCATCCATAATCCAACTGACATTTTATTCATATGAAACTATATGAAAAAGTAAATAATGAAGAAAATTCTCGCTAGTCGCTTATAAGAGAGAGAAGCGGTCAACAGTGTTTAATGATGATTGTAAAGTATCACGATGTTCCTATCTTCAAATGCACACCACTGCCCAGTAACCGGGTAATATTTTTTCTCAAGTCAATGTCCAGCTCGTTTGTAAATAATATAGTATCCCACCTAAGTGTACGTCCGACCCCTATCTTTTAATCTAGCTAAGACACTTAGACAATAGAAAAGGATATGAAAAAGGGCACTTATCATCAGGACATTCTCATCCATCACATCGGGTTGATCGGAATACGGACGTTCAGGGATCGAAAAGTTGATCCGTAAAAGGCGCGATACGACATCAGTGCACACTTCACGGCGCGCCGAGGTTAGGTATCGAGCAGAGGTTTAACATTGAAGACGGCAATTAAAGATGGCTTTTATAGTTGCTATCACAATATTGTAAACCGAACAGCTTCGGAGACTACTGTCCCAAAGTCAAACAGGGGATTGTAAATTAAAGACATCGCCCGTAATAGTCCGTAAATAATGGAACCCAACATTGCCAATGTAAGCAAATGTCTCGTTGCTAACAAATTTCACATGGACAATGGCGCATTTTCACGATTCATACAGATAAAGATTCCGAGTTACAAACATAGCGTTGAAGCTCTTGCACACCACGATCATACGTTTTATGGGGTCTAACGAATGAGAAGATAGCCGCCTGTGTGTTGATGCTAGTTGTACGCCCTCGCCAGCTACTGCTTCTCAGCGTTGAAGAAGGAGGTGTGCCCCGCCTAGCAACACCCATGGCGATAGAAAGCTAAAATATCCCCGTTAAAATTGTCCCATCCAACCACCCGAATTCTATACGTCTTGTCTCCATGAAATCCCACCCTCGTCTCACAATATCAGTGAATGCACCGAAGAAGTTCAAGCTTCGGGCCAAAACCGGTTTGAGTAGGTTCGGAGGAACTAGCCCGGATGATGCAATTTCCTGGCATAGGGTTCATTTCCGCATATCAAGGATTAACAGTTCCGAGCGTATAGTTACCTCTACAACACCCCTCCCAGTTTTCTTTTTGGCGAAGATCTTACTTCGCCCTGTAAGAACCCTTCCCTATCCCAGGCAACCGCCGTTCCAGCGCTGTCAATAAAATACGAGACAAAGACGTGAATTCTCCATGTTATATCACATGTGTCAAAATCCGTAACATGCAGTGTACAAAAGTAGACTGCTATGGTTGGCCATCCCTGCCAGAATTCGTCATTTAGAGGCTGCCTCTAAATAATATATACCATGGTATAAAATGCCAAGCCTGCCATAATTCGTGTTTAGAGGCTGCCTCTAATTATTTTGTACCATGGTATAAAATGCCGAGCCTGCCATAATCCCTATTTAGAGGATGCCTGTAAATCGCCAAGCCTGCCACAATTCGTATTTAGAGGCTGCCTCTAATTATTTTGTACCATGGTATAAAATCGCCAAGCCTGCCATAATTCCTATTTGGAGGATGCCTCTAATTCATTTTAGCCGTAAGTCGTAAGTTTTCGCCTTCTTATTACTTCCACCAATGATATGCG
>JAVTVY010040605.1:0-19207 GCA_036873755.1 Hanleya hanleyi | reverse complement strand
TTGTTGAATTACTTCTTCGCCAAAGAGGAAATAGCATCAGGCAATATTACATGACCAATATAACTGGATGACGAACATTGTTAAAATCATATTAGTGTACATTCTCAATATTTTTTCAATTGTGATTGCGTTTTCATTTAGTGTTGATCCATAATTCTGGATCCCACTTCAAAATATTTTGCTTCAAATCCATGAATACTGCTTAAGTATCATAATTTATATTGCTTTATAATACTCATAACATGCATTCAAGAATGTGTATTTTACATTAATAACAAATGACTTGAATGACTTTGGTGCTACTGGACCCAAATAATCTTTATTCAGTGAGCGGCACATGTTTGGTTTTTGCAGAGGGCACACCAATAACAATAACATCACATTTTCATGATATTTCAATGCAAATCATCCTGGTTATCGTCACATTCACTAATATCAGCAATACGCCAGTTGAATGTAGTGTAATATTTTTAAGATTATTCTAATCATACTTTTTCGCTAATGTCACAACAATTTTATACCATTCTACCCATTTAAATTATGAGGATAACCTCTGAATAGTTTCAGGATAACTTGACACATTGATAACTTGATAACAATTTCTTTGCTAATTTGATGACTTTTCATATTTTACCAGCAAGGTGATTTTGGACACGATGAAATCAAAATTGAATGGGGAGATAAAAAGTTATAAAAGACACTTGATCTGAGTGTTAAGAAAAACATGGATGCCACGTGCATGTGCTGGTTGCAGTTCCCTATAAATGTTTCTATTTTATATAATAAAATGTATGACATGACAACATAATAATCCCTTGTGTGTATAGCTGTATATACGTTTCTGTTTTGTGTGTATAGCTGTCTATACATTTCTGTTTTATACAATAAAATGTATGAAATGAATGCATATAATTTGTTATGTTGGCTATCTCATTCGACATGAAACGTTTCATCGTAAACCTGCAGTATATTGGACAACCCTGCACAACCATCCAGCATTATTCTATCTGCGTTAATTGACACAAATGACAGCCCTGTAGGACAACCCTGTAGGATCCTGAAGGACGGTCTTGTAAGATCCTGTAGGACAGTCTTGTAGGATCTTGTAAGATCCTGCAGGACAGTCTTGTAAGATCCTGTATGACAGTCTTGTAAGATCTTGTAGGATCCTGAAGGACGATCTTGTAAGATCTTGTAGGACAGTCTTGTAGGATGTTGTAAGATCCTGAAGGACGATCTTGTAAGATCCTGTAGGACAGTCTTGTAGGATCTTGTAAGATCCTGTAGGACAGTCTTGTAAGATCCTGTAGGACAGTCTTGTAGGATCTTGTAAGATCCTGTAGGACAGTCTTGTAGGATCTTGTAAGATCCTGTAGGACAGTCTTACAAGAAAAGTGCCAAAATCTTACAAGACTGTCCTACAAGATCTTACAGGACACTTTCTTGTAAGATCTTACAAGAATTTTTGGTAAGGGTTTGCGTCTATTTTAACCAAAAAAAATGCCGAAAACATATTGTGCGCATCGTTGCGTGACGTCAGTCGGGCTCATACCGGGTTTCATACGTTAAAGTATGAGAACCTCTCGGGACTGCAGGTTTATATTTTGTTTACTGTTATAATTTGATGGTGGTAGTGTCAATATTCCGCAAATACACAGGCATCATGCCGCAGTGTGTGACGTTTGGCTGTTCTAACAGAACTTGGAATCCAAACCTTCCAAAGACCGTGACATTTTATCGGTTCCCAATGTTGAAATCAGATGTACTGAAACAGTGGGTGCATAACGTCGGTCGGCAGGATTTTACTCCAAACGCATCAGAGAAGAACTTTTGCACAGTGAGGCTGATGCAATAAATTGGAGTGAGTTTATTAGTCTTTCAACACTATTTCAGTCATATCACGACGTTCGGTTCCCATTCCAGTCAAACTGTAATCATTACAATGTAAGAAAGGCTTGGTTTGTAATATATCTCCATGCAATGTCATTATATTTTCGCCTTCCCCGCTAGAGAGCGGCGAGGCCCAGGTGACGTCACACGCTCAGACGACCCGAGTCAAAATGGCGGCACGCTTGAGAGACAAAGATGCGCAGGCTGAAGAAATCGCAAAAAGTATATGCTTACATTTTTGGATACGGGGGAGATAGATCTTTCATTCGGTGTATACATTAGTCACATGTTTTCTTCTCCTTTAATGAATGCGATGTAGGAATTTGTTCGGAAAACGAATTAGTTTCATGTCAATTTAAGCAAGAAAACTACAAGAATTAGACAATAACAGATAGAAACACAATGTCCTTGGGATCCCCCAGAGTCGCGATTTTGACTCATGCCTCATTTACACGTAGAATAATGCAAGTAGGCTCAATGTAACTAAAAAATGATGACCTTTTTGACAATGGAAATTGTTAATTATTATTTCTGTTCTGGTGTTACGACGAAGAATTTGATGTGAGACCTATACCCCAATTGTTCACGACACTGTCAATGTATATCTAGGGAAAATACGATTTCATAGTTTTGAACTATTAAAATCACGATATACATCTTTAATCCCTTGATTAACTAAAACTTAGGCACCGTTTCCAATTATCGTTCGCGAATGAATCGTTTATTTCGTCAAATTTTCTCGAAGTCGCGATTTTCCAAGGCGCGAGGAAATGGGTTTTTTTCTTCAAAATAAACGATTCATTCGCGATCGCTGTTCGAATGGTTTTTTTTTCTGTTGGCAATCGTTTTTCAATCGAGAAAATTCTCGCGAATAAAAAGCGATATCGCGATTCAATCGTTTTTTAATCGAGAAAATATAAACGATTGAAAAAAAAACGATTGAGGATTATAGCCGAAAGTAGTACGCCATTGGTTCAGCCTGACTGACCCGCATACACGTTCGAGTTTCTATTACACTTCAGTCAGACTATATAAAGTTCGATCATTTTTTCTTCTTCCTTTTCCATTCTTTGCCAGTAGTAGTATATAAAGGTGATTACAGGTCCCCTTTTGACGAGTGCGCAGGTGTTTCTGCGCAGATTTGTGGAGGATTGTGGAGGAACTTGGAGGTCACGGGAGGGTCACAGAGGTCAAGTGCAGTATAGTTCCGGCAGAAAGACCAAAAAGCTACCTCCAGCACAGGAGAGTTCCAAATTTGCATATCACGTGACCCAGGTCAAAAATGTATTCATCCGCGGTGATGCGGCCATGTCTGGCGGTGATTCGGTCGCAGGAAAAACCTTCCGCGGAGAAAAAGTAGTCCCTAGATAAAATGGTCCGATTGGGTCGAGTAAGGTATCAAAGTGAAGCTTATGTGAAGGGGCATCTAATGGACTGGGTGTGGGGTTGACATAGCGTTATTCTGCGCATGCGCGGTGGCCCAAGGGTATGGAAATAATCGTTTTGAGATGTAGGGGAGCCCCTAATGGTCCAATGGGGTCGAGTGAGGTATCAAAGTGAAGATTATGTGAGGGGGCATCTGATGGGGTGGGTGTGGGATTGAAATATCGGCATTGTGCGCATGCGCGGTGGCCCAAGGGTATGGAAATAACCGTTTTGGAGCTAGGGGAGCCCCTAATGGTCGAATGGGGTCGAGTGAGGTATCAAAGTGAAGCCTAGGTGAAGGGGTATTTGATGGGTGGGTGGTGCATGTACAATTTTTCCTGAAAAAAAAAAATACGGAACACGGACTTTATCGAAAAACCTGGGAAAATGACTATATGGGGTATGGGGGGTATATAGGTCGCCGGGCTTAACGGGGCTCGCCTATCAATAGAGTTATCTCCCCCTAGTTCCAGGGTGGGTGTATGTAAAAATTTCCCTGAAAAAATACGGAATACGGACTTTATCCTAAATGACGGGAAAATGCCTATATGGGGTATGGGGGGTATAGGACCATCCTGGGAAACGTACTTCTATACATTTGCGGTAGGGTTGTGGGGTCTCGTTTTACTCGTCTCGTCATTTAGAACATGATAAGAAGTGTCCCCGTGCGAATCGGTGAAATTTTTGAAAAAAGTCAC
The DNA here is from genome assembly GCA_036873755.1 of Hanleya hanleyi. Taxonomy (NCBI): domain Eukaryota; kingdom Metazoa; phylum Mollusca; class Polyplacophora; order Lepidopleurida; family Hanleyidae; genus Hanleya; species Hanleya hanleyi. The sequence continues at coordinate 15,194 of JAVTVY010040605.1, read as the reverse complement.
CGAACCCCATATAGTCCCATACTGAGGGTATAGGATCAATGTTTGTCCCCCTGGGAAACGTACTTCTATACATTTGCGGTAGGGTTGTGGGGTCTCGTTTTACTCGTCTCGTCATTTAGAACATGATAGGAAGTGTCCCCGTGCGAATCGGTGAAATTTTTGAAAAAAGTCACCGAGCCCCATATAGTTCCATACTGGGGTATAGGATCAATGTCCCCCTGGGAAACGTACTTCTATACATTTGCGGTAGGGTTGTGGGGTCTCGTTTTACTCGTCTCGTCATTTAGAACACGATAGGAAGTGTTGCGGAGCGAATCGTGAAATTTTTGAAAAAAGTCACCGAGGCCTGGGTAGGCCCATAGGCCTATACTGCATGGCTATGGGTGTATAGGCCCATACGGGGTGGACATGTTGGAGTCTAGGTGAGTCCCTAATGGTCCAATGGGGTCGGTTGAGGTCTTATTTTGAAGCTCTCGTGGAGGAGCACTTGCCTACACTAATGGTTCGTCCGTGTTCAATAGTCTGCGCATGCGCAGCCTGGCCCGTAGTATAGAAAACAGGCATTTTGGGTGCTATGTAGGGGTGTGTTTGGGATAGAGATGGGCTATTCACGGTTCGAATGGGTCGTGGAAGGTGTCAAAGTGAAGCTTGTATGGGGTAGAGTCAGAATGGTGTGTTTTTGAATGAAAGTCGCGTCAATCTGCGCATGCGCAGTTGGTTGTAGTAGCGAAAGTGGCCATTTTCGGGCAGTACATGAAGGTATATGGGGTCGAGATGGGCTATTCACGGTTCGAATGCGTCCTGGAAGGTGTCATCTTGTAGTTCTCGGGGTGTACATTCCGATTTAAGGGATGCCCCCGTCATCTGTGACGTCATCGGTACGAGTAGTAGCGAAAGTGGCCATTTTCGGGCAGTACATGAAGGTATTTGGGGTCGAGATGGGTTATTCACGGTTCGAATGCGTCCTGGAAGGTGTCATCTTGTAGTTCTCGGGGTGTACATTCCGATTTAAGGGATGTCCGCGTCATCTGTGACATCATCAGTGACGTCATCGGTACGAGTAGTAGCGAAAGGGGGCATTTTGGGTGCTATGTAGGGTGTGTTTGGGGTAGAGAGGCACCATCCTTGGTTCGAATGGGTCGTGGAGGGTGTCAAAGTGAAGCTTGTGTGGGGTAGAGTCAGAATGGCGTGTTTTTGAATGCAAGTCGCGTCAATCTGCGCATGCGTAGTAAGTAAAGTGGCCATTTTGGGGCAGTACATGAAGGTGTTTGGGGTAGAGAGGACCATCCTTGGTCCGAATGCATCGTGTGAGGTGTCATTTTGTTGCTCTCGGGGTGTACATTCCGATTTGAGGGATGTCCGCGTCATCTGTGACGTCATCGGTGACGTCATCGGCACGAGTAGTAGCGAAAGTGGACATTTTCGGGCAGTACATGAAGGTATTTGGGATCGAGATGGGCTATTCACGGTTCGAATGCGTCCTGGAAGGTGTCATCTTGTAGTTCTCGGGGTGTACATTCCGATTTGAGGATGTCCGCGTCATCTGTGACGTCATTGATGACGTCATCGGTACGAGTAGTAGCGAAAGTGGACATTTTGTGGGTGCGTGGGGGTGAGTTTGGTGTAGAGAGGGACTATCCTTAGTCCGAATGCGTCGTGTGAGGTGTCATTTTGTAGCTCTCGAGGTGTACATTCCGAGTTGAGGCATGTTCGAAGCATCTGTGACGTCATTGTTGACGTCATCAGTTGGAGTAGTAGCGAAAGTGGACATTTTGGGGCAGTGAAGGAAGGTATTCGGAGTAGAGAGGAACCATCCTTGGTCCGAATGCGTCCTGAGAGGTGTCATGTTGTAGCTCTCAGGGTGTACATTCCGAGTTGAGGGATATCCACAGCATCTGTGACGTCATTGGTGACGTCATCAGTACGAGTAGTAGCGAAAGTGGGCATTTTTTAGCAGTGAAGGATGTTACTTGGGGTAGAGATGGACCATCCGCGGTGCAAATACGTCGTGTGAGGCGTCATCTTGTAGCAACGCCCACCAACGCCATTCTTAATGCTTCAACGCCCTGGTGAAATAGCTCAGAAGCTCTGATATTCCATGGAATTGTCACTAATTCTTCGAAATGCAGTGACGCCCTCGACGTCCGTCGTTACGCTTTAACACTCTAACATAACACTATGATATAGACCGGACGAGAACAACAACAGCAACAACAATGATCACACATGAGAGGAACAACAACATAAAGTTTTTTTTTCATATAGTTTATTCTCCCCAATGTTACATCATACCCACGTTGGGGAGCCGCGTTGGGTATATTTCAATTCAAGAATATTCTTGTCAATCAGAGGCCACCATTTGCATCTGTCATATTCGTTTCATCAAATTCTTGGGTGCTTATTCTCGGCTACTCTTGTCAATCAAGTCGCCATTTCAGAAAGTTCCATCTTCGTGCGTGTTCGCTCTGAACCGTTTGTTCTAATCGTCTCGGACAGGCGGGGATACCGTTGAGAAACATATCCTCAGACCAGTTGTTTTGCGCATTCTGAGTATCTATCAGTGCATGGGTGAATACTTTCATCCGATGGGGGTGGTGGTCAGTTTAACCACGAAGAACGTAACATTGGTCATTATCTCCACTATCCACTTGGTGTTGGGGCGCTGTTCATAGGCCCATTCCAAGGGCTCCACAGTGTCCAGTTGGGCCAGCATCGTCTCTAGCGACGCCCGATTGGTGATTGTGAAAGGATGGTCGTACACTGGGTTGGTGGCACTGGAATAGAAATAGCACAATTCACGCGTCATCTTATGGCATAAGATGTACCCAAATGCTACATTTAATGTGAAGGACGTAGGTTGGTCATTGAAGATGGCTTCCACGTAGCTGCGTAGACAGGCGAGGTCGGTCAGTCGGAAATTGTACAAGTCCAATATAGGGCGATGACGGCGGAAGCAGTGTCGGATCATGGACCAATGGCGTCGATACATCTCACTCACTGGATGATCTTCGGGTAAGAGATCGCTAGGAACATCCACCGCATCTTCCAGAAAATGTTCGTTGTTGTCAGGCGTATGACTGGAAACAGTGATGCTAGGGACCGGCTGGATATCTAGGCTCTTCTGAGCTGTGGGTATAGGCGGGCTCTCCGTGATCGCATCACCAGTGGCATTCTCCTCCCCGGGTTCATCTTCAGTGGATCTGTCCCTCCTGGGTACCTCTTTAGTGGAAAGTTGTCCCTCATGCCGTGGTCATGCACCATGAATCAAACGCTCATGCCGTTTTAACTGACTGGGTCATTTGAAGAGTTGACCACATTCTTCGCATCGACGCTTGGATGGCCCATGAATTGAACGTTCATGGCGCTGTAAATGATCTGGGCGCTGAAACGACAGTGTAGGCCTACATATCGTACAGCTATATCGGGCGGTTCCATCGTGCTTGGTAGCCTCATGGCGGCGCAAGTCGTGCCGGCGAGTGAATGATTTCGAGCACGTAGTACAAGTGAACATCTTGGTGGTTGACAGAGTGTCTGATGAAACGGCCAGGCCGTTTCCTTTTTATAGCAAGCTAGCTGCTGATCTATTTTTAGCACAATCAGTTCTAAACTAGGGGAAAACCCCTATCACCTCTAGCCAAAAGGGCTAATATCGGTCCCCGGGCTTATTGGGATCTGCCTATCAAGTCAATGGGGTGATGTGAATAACAAAAAGTTCAGCAATGTTCATACAGTTTATTATCCCCAATGTTACATCATACCCAGGCTGGGGGAGCCGCCCTGGGTATGTTTAGTATGTTCGCATTCGAAATATCAAACACCGTGTTTTATTATTCAACGCATCGTCACATCAGGCACAAGTGTTTACTGAGCTCAAGTCAACGATCAGCATGTAGACATAGAGAGTATGTACGGCATGTTGTGGTATACATCAGTGCATGGGTGACGCATTCACCCGATGGGTTGATTGGTCGTCTTGGTCACGAAAAACGTAACATTGGTCACCCTCTTTACCACCCATTGTGTGTTGGGTCGTTGTTGTTGGGCCCATCTCAAGGCATCTAATTGTTCCACTTGGTCCAGCATCATCTCTAGTGACCTCCGGTTAATGATGGTAAACGGTTGGTCGTACACTGGGTTGAAGGCACTGGAATAGAAATAGCGCAATTCACCCGTCATCTTATGGCATAAGATGTACCCAAATGCTACATTTAATGTGAAGGCCGTAGGTTGGTCATTGAATATGGTTTCCACGTAGCTGCGTAGACGGGTGAGGTTGGTCAGTGGGAAATTGTAGATATCTTGAATAGGGCGATGACGGTGGAAACAGTGCCGTGGCATGGACCAATGGCGCCGAGAGATGTCACTCTCTGGATGATCTTCGGGTAAGAGATCGCTAGGAACATTTATGGGCTCGTCCAGAAAATGTTCGATGTATGACGTATGACTCGAAACCGTAACGGTGGGGTCCGGCCGGAAATCCAGGCTCTTCCCAACTGTAGGTATAGGCGGGCTCTCCGTCATCGCATCACCAGTGGCGTTCGTCTTCCCGGGCTTATCTTCAGTGGGTCTGACCTTCCGCGGCTCCTCTTCAGTAGGAAGTTGTCGCCAAAACCGTGGTGACGGACCATGGATCAAACGCTGATGCCGTTTTAACTGACTGCGTTGTTTGAAGAGTTGACCACAATCCTTACATTGTTCCGTCGCGTCCTCGTGGAATGAACGTTCGTGGCGCAGTAAAGCATCTTCCCGATTAAATGACCGTGCGCAGGTTATGCAAGTATACAGTCCATCGTTGTGGGTGGAGGTCTCGTGGCGTCGTAAACTATCTAGACGAGTAAACTTCTTCTGGCAAGTTGTGCAAGTGAACATCTTGGTGGTTGACAGAGTGTCTGATGAAACGGCCAGGCCGCTTCCCTTTTATAGCACGCTAGCTGGTGACCTATTTTTAGCACACTCAGTTCAACTATCCCCAAGTCGAGGGCCGAGCCGTGACATCTTCGGTAACCTCCGTGTCTCTTTGTGCACCTCAAAGCCTGTGGAGATCAGAGCTCGGAAGTGACATTTGCATATGACCTCTGCGAGGTCACAGGGCAGTGAAGGATGGTATTTGGTGTAGAGATGGACCATCCTTGGTCCGAATGCGTCATGGGAGGTGTCATGTTGTAGCTCTAGGGGTGTAGACCCCAATTTTAGGGATAGCCACAGCATCTGTGACGTCATTGGTGACGTCATCAGTACGAGTAGTAGCGAAAATGGGCATTTTTTAGCAGTGAAGGAGTATACACTATGTACAAATAGAATACAGGTGGTATGTACAAATAGAATAGTAGTGGTATGTATAAGGTACAAAAAAGAAAAAAAATTCTGTCAGGAGTAGGATTCGAACCTACGCCAGCTCTTCGCCGACCAGCACTTAATACCGGCGCCTTAGACCACTCGGCCATCCTGACTGTTTACAGTTTTTAACTCGTGTATCAACAGTTATATAGTGTGTTCGACATTTTTTCACAAGTCCAAGTAAGTAGTGCTCACACCATCGGACAGGACTTTCCGTTTCGGGTAAAAGAAAGTAAAGGCGTCTCGTTGCTGGATGTACGTCAGCATTTCGGATGCTCTTGGAACTCGGCGCTTCGGAGCTCTTGGAGCTCCGGAGCTCATGGAGCTCCGGGGGTCACTTCCGCTTCCGTTCACGTGACCGGAACTGACCTTTGACCCCGGCGCGCAAAGGTTTCCACCGCGGTGGTGTGAGCACTACTTACTTGGACTTGTCGAACACACTATATAACTGTTGATACACGAGTTAAAAACTGTAAACAGTCAGGATGGCCGAGTGGTCTAAGGCGCCGGTATTAAGTGCTGGTCGGCGAAGAGCTGGCGTAGGTTCGAATCCTACTCCTGAGAGAATTTTTTTTTTTTTGGTACCTTATACATACCACTACTATTCTATTTGTACATACCACCTGTATTCTATTTGTACATAGTGTATACTCCTTCACTGCTAAAAAATGCCCATTTTCGCTACTACTCGTACTGATGACGTCACCAATGACGTCACAGATGCTGTGGCTATCCCTAAAATTGGGGTCTACACCCCAAGTATTCACCCATGCATTGATAGATACTCAGAATGCGCAAACAACTATCTGAGGATATGTTTCCTCAACGGTATCCTGGCCTGTCCGATGACGATTAGAACAAACGGTTCAGAGCGAACATGGCCGAAGATGGAACTTTCTGAAATGGCGACTTCTGATTGGACAAGAGTAGCCGAGAATACATCTAACGGACAGGAACGAATATGACAGACGCAAATGGTGGCCTCTGATTGGACAAGAATATTCTTGAATTGTAAATATACCCAACGCGGCTCCCCCCAACGTGGGTATGATGTAACATTGGGGAGAATAAACTATATGAAAAAAAACTTCTTCTTGTTGTTGTTCTCTCATGTGTGATCATTGTTGTTGTTGCTGTTGTTGTTCTCTGTCCGGTCTATATCATGGTGTTATGTTAGAGTGTTAAGGTGTAACGACGGGCGTCGACTGGCGTCACTACATTTCGAAGAATTAGTGACAATTCCATGGAATATCAGAGCTTCTGAGCTATTTCACCTGGGCGTTGAAGCATTAAGAATGGCGTTGGTGGGCGTTGCTACAAGATGACACCTCACACGACGCATTCGCACCGCGGATAGTCCATCTCTACACCAAATACCATCCTTCACTGCCCCAAAATGCTCACTTTCGCTACTACTCGTACTGATGACGTCACCAATGACGTCACAGATGCTGTGGATATCCCTCAACTCGGAATGTACACCCCGAGAGCTACAACATGACACCTCACACGACGCATTCGGACCAAGGATGGTCCCTCTCTACTCCGAATACCTTCCTTCACTGCCCCAAAATGTCCACTTTCGCTACTACTCCTACTGATGACGTCAACAATGACGTCACAGATGCTTCAGGCATGCCTCAGCTCGGAATGTACACTTCGAGAGCTACAAAATGACACCTCACACGACGCATTCGGACTAAGGATAGTCCCTCTCTACACCAAACTCACCCCCACGCACCCACAAAATGTCCACTTTCGCTACTACTCGTCCCGATGACGTCATCAATGACGTCACAGATGACGCGGACATCCCTCAAATCAGAATGTACACCCCGAGAACTACAAGATGACACCTTCCAGGACGCATTCGAACCGTGAATAGCCCATCTCGACCCCAAATACCTTCATCTACTGCCCGAAAATGTCCACTTTCGCTACTACTCGTACCGATGACGTCACAGATGCCGCGGACATCCCTCAAATCGGAATGTACACCCCGAGAGCAACAAAATGACACCTCACACGATGCATTCGGACCAAGGATGGTCCCTCTCTACCCCAACACCTTCATGTACTGCCCCAAAATGGCCACTTTGCTTACTACAACCAACTGCGCATGCGCAGATTGACGCGACTTGCATTCAAAAACACGCCATTCTGACTCTACCCCACACAAGCTTCACTTTGACACCCTCCACGACCCATTCGAACCAAAGATGGTGCCTCTCTACCCCAAACACACCCCTACATAGCACCCAAAATGCCCCCTTTCGCTACTACTCGTACTGATGACGTCACTGATGATGTCACAGATGACGCGGACATCCCTTAAATCGGAATGTACACCCCGAGAACTACAAGATGACACCTTCCAGGACGCATTCGAACCGTGAATAGCCCATCTTGACCCCAAATACCTTCATGTACTGCCCGAAAATGGCCACTTTCGCTACTACAACCAACTGCGCATGCGCAGATTGACGCGACTTTCATTCAAAAACACACCATTCTGACTCTACCCCACACAAGCTTCACTTTGACACCTCCACGACCCATTCGAACCGTGAATAGCCCATCTCTATCCCAAACACACCCCTACATAGCACCCAAAATGCCTGTTTTCTATACTACGGGCCAGGCTGCGCATGCGCAGACTATTGAACACGGACGAACCATTAGTGTAGGCAAGTGCTCCTCCACGAGAGCTTCAAAATAAGACCTCAACCGACCCCATTGGACCATTAGGGACTCACCTAGACTCCAACATGTCCACCCCGTATGGGCCTATACACCCATAGCCATGCAGTATAGGCCTATGGGCCTACCCAGGCCTCGGTGACTTTTTTCAAAAATTTCACCGATTCGCTCCGCAACACTTCCTATCGTGTTCTAAATGACGAGACGAGTAAAACGAGACCCCACAACCCTACCGCAAATGTATAGAAGTACGTTTCCCAGGGGGACAAACATTGATCCTATACCCCAGTATGGAACTATATGGGGCTCGGTGACTTTTTTCAAAAATTTCACCGATTCGCACGGGGACACTTCCTATCATGTTCTAAATGACGAGACGAGTAAAACGAGACCCCACAACCCTACCGCAAATGTATAGAAGTACGTTTCCCAGGGGGACAAACATTGATCCTATAACCCAGTATGGAACTATATGGGGCTCGGTGACTTTTTTCAAAAATTTCACCGATTCGCACGGGGACACTTCTTATCATGTTCTAAATGACGAGGCGAGTAAAACGAGACCCCACAACCCTACCGCAAATGTATAGAAGTACGTTTCCCAGGATGGTCCTATACCCCCCATACCCCATATAGGCATTTTCCCGTAATTTAGGATAAAGTCCGTATTCCGTATTTTTTCAGGGAAATTTTTACATACACCCACCCTGGAACTAGGGGGAGATAACTCTATTGATAGGCGAGCCCCGTTAAGCCCGGCGACCTATATACCCCCCATACCCCATATAGTCATTTTCCCAGGTTTTTCGATAAAGTCCGTGTTCCGGTTTTTTTTTTTCAGGAAAAATTTTACATGCACCCACTCAGCCATCAAATACCCCTTCACCTAGGTTTCACTTTGATACCTCACTCGACCCCATTCGACCATTATTGGCTTCGCTAGCTCCCAACACGGCTATTTCCATACCCTTGGGCCACCGCGCATGCGCACAATGACGCTATTTCAAATCCGCTAGTCCAGTCAGATGCCCCTTCACCTAAGCTTCACTTTGATACCTCACTCGATCCCACTGGACCAGTAGTAACTCCCCTAGCTCCCAACACGGCTATTTCCATACACTTGGGCCACCTCGCATTCGCAGAATGGTGACAACGCCCAAGCCGCTAGTCCAGTCAGATGCCCCTTTACATAAGCTTCACTTTAATACCTAACTCGATCCCATTGGACCATCAGGGGCTCCCCTAGCTCCAACACGGCTGTTTCCATACCCTTCGGCCACCGCGCATGCGCAGAATGGCGATATTTCAATCCCACACCCAGCCCATTAGATGCCCCTTCACCTAAGCTTCACTTTGATACCTCACTCGTCCCCATTGGTCCATTAGTGGCTCCCCTAGCTCCAACACGGCTATTTCCACACGGTTGGTCCACACGAGTTGTCTCCCTTGCGTCAGTGTGTGCAGATGGCGCTACTGTCGACGCCGTGATATGGAAAGGGCATCCCCACACCATCCTGGAGCCGCCATTTTGTGTGTTGTTTTCTTGCGGAGATACACGGGACAATAAACACTCGACCCTAGGGTGGTACAGATGCTAGACTGATCCTAATATGAAATAGGCAAAGCCTAGAAACGAACGAAGTATACTTCTTTTGTTCGCTTCTGACTTTGCCTTTTTCGTATCATTTTTTTTTTTTTTCGCAAACCATATATAGTCACTGTTATATTACGGAAGCTTAGAAGGGACATTGAAAATTATATACATATAGGCGCAGCCTAGTGCGAGTTCTTTTCATTTTCCTGGTCGTTTGTGGCTTGGTGATTTCTAATGAAATACTGGCAACCCAAAAGTTTGGAATTGCTGTGGTTGTGGATGATGCGTTGAATATTTGATCAATCGGGAAACGTATTGTTCTTTATCTGACATAGCAGACTGCATACCATACAGTATATGTTTCACACATTTCAAGGTCCGAAAATATGAATTATTTTCAGTATAATCAAATACAGTCGATCAGAATTGATACTCTGGATCGGATCTGGGATAAAGTATGTTGATCGAATATATAAACCACAAAATATTGGGATGCTTCTTCATTATAAATTAATTTGAGGAATGAAACTGATAGAATTATTTTAATTTTATCCTTGAATGAAAAATTAAGAATGCCAAACTGTTCGAAGAGAGATATTATTATATAATGGACAGAAATATTGCGATGTTTATAGTTACATATAATCAAATTATTGTAAACAAATGAAAAACAAGCTTGATAGCTTATGAAGCCAGGACATTCCACCATGAGGACATTTACCCCTGTAGACATTTCCCTAGATATTTCCTCCTTCAAACATTTCCCTCTGTGGACATTCCCCACTCCCCCTCCCCCCCCCCCTTTTTTGTATTATAAGTACAAATGTGTAACACACTGAAATATTTTAAGATACTTTCAACAAGATTTGTATAATTTAGTAAAATATTGTAATAGATATCTTGGGTTTTGCCATGAATTACTTTCTCTTCAACAGGGTACTATTATGACATGCATAATTCATCTCAGCATATCTGTGCTAATAAAGAATTCCATTGAATTGCGCAAGTGTATGTTACATTATTGATTGTTCGCCTCATGTAGGTGTTGTTTTTTTTTCATTCATGTAGGTTCTAATTAGCAAATAAACATCTATTCTATTCTATCGTATGGATCAAAATATTTATTTATTTATGACTACCGTAATAGTTGTTAACGTATAGGATGTATACTACCGGTACCGTAGCTATTGTTTTATCATGCCGAATTATAGAAAATAATGAATAATAATAGAGAAATGCCCCAAATTTGTTTTTGTCAATATTTCAATTTTGTTAAACATTTGTACGAACTCATAGTACAAAAATATATAGGAAGGGGGGGGGGAGGGGGGAATGCATGTCTAAATATGAGGGGGGGGGGATGCATGTCTAAATATGAGGAATCTGACTTTCTAAAATTTCGTTTTATAAGTTGTTTGAGTTCTTGGTAAAATTTTGCTGTTTGACTTCAAAGCTATTCAAGAATTGACCCCTCAGAAGTGTACGGATCTAAACACAATAAAATCTGCAATAAACTATAGCTTGATGAATGTGTTTGTTTTATGAGCTTTACTTGCATCTTGGTTGTCCGTACCTATTAATTTAATGTCTAAATCTAGGCCATAATCTGAAGTGAATGGATGATATCTGACGGTTCAGACAATCGCAGTGTCACCGTTTACTTGGAAATGATTTCTTGCCTGTTATAATTAAAATCCCCTATTGATAATCAGCTTGTTGTGACCCCCTTCTCCCTTTTCTTTGCGAACTTTGGATGACCTAATTTATCACGCGGACGTCAGCGACAGAACTTGAATGGCTTGATTTTGCTACGGCGTAAGGTCACAATTCCGTGGCAAATGTTCATTTTTTAAATGAACAACCGATTATCTCTTTACGAAACATCAGATCTTCAAAGCCTAATAAATAAGCTTGTTATAGATGGACACGTTATACAGCTTTTTCTTGCCGTAGAACTAAATTTTATGAAATTTCTGCACTGATGTGAAGTGCCATTTTCGCGAAAAAGAGGTCTGACCGCATTCTCAACCTGTAACCATTTGCGTGCGCGAAGTGCAGACGACACTCGGGCGTTTTCGCTAAATATTCTATCAGTCGGAAGGGAATCGGAAGGGAATTCATCCTTGAATTTATTAGCATATTATCCTTTTTTTGTTTCAAATCTATAGCAAATATTTTTAGATTAAATTTCGATACTGTTCTAATTTTAGCTATTACCCACACTGCCTCAAATCCAATATGGCAGCCCCCGCAAAATACGCCCATGCAAACGATGAAATCTGAACATGATAGACTACGGTGATTGTCTGTCTTTACATGGATTTACACTGGTTTGTGATTAAGTTCTGTATCTGTATTTTGTCTCACGTAATGCATGTATGTTACCTATTTAACGAACTCCGTTAGGGACCGCTTCGCGGTCCCGAACTTCGTTCGTTATTAACATGGTATAACACAGGTTTATTATTATTATATGGCTTAGAGGTTTTTTTGAGGGTAATGTGAGGGTTTTTTCTCCCCGTGACGTCTCCACCGCCTCGTTTGCTCCCTTGCGCCGTCTAAAAACACCGCCATTTTACAAGTAATTAATTAAAATTAATTAATTAATTAATTAATTTATTTGAAATACTAGTACCCATCCTCCATATGGCAGAACTGTACAACCCAGAACAAGTCTAGACATGCCTTGATCACGTGATCGTCATTGGGAAACCCCCACTGGGGAATCCCCTCCCGTGACCTCCAAGTTCCTCCACACTCCTCCACCGGGGGGAACAAAAAAGTAGGTCAATATGGTCTGTAATCAGTAGACACTACTACTATGGAAACACTTGGTTAATGACGTTTTTATTAAATAACTCACCACCAAGTTTTTTTTATCGATTATAATACACGTATAAAGAATATTTTAGTACAGCCACTCCCCCCAAATCAGGATATATATTTCTTCCTTGACAGTAGCCTTATTTCCCACGATTAATGTGGTTTCGATGTACCACTACAGTGAATATCTTCAACCTGGGCGGGGTTCTTCAACGTAGAAAACGGGAGCCGAAAAGATAGAAGCAGATGAAATTTTAATCATACAATATATATCATGAAAGTAATATACTAATTGTATTTGATAAGAACGGTGAGGCAAAATACAACCTTGAAATATGGTGAATTCATCCAAATCCAGTCCTGATTTGGAAATCGAAAACCTATTTAAACTCTAGTTTTCAACATCATCGTCCACGTGGTTCGGTCGCATCTAATTCCTATCGTGTCCATCCACGCGTGATTAGTTCTTCTAGCTGCAAATATGGCATGATCTTCTGTCATAAAATATCACTGTAGTCATAGCTTCGTTCATCAGTGCACTGTTGTAAGTGTTGGATCAGTGTTTTGTCGTCTGCAATGTGCTTGGCAAGTCGATGTCACGCTCGCGTCACTGTATAGTCTATTTCAGTAGGACTCGCCACGCTTGATTTCAAGGTTTGTGTGGGGCCCTCGGTGGCCGAGTGGTCTAAGGCGCTTCGCTGGTGACCGCTAGCCTCACACCGCTGAACCGGCACGGGTTCGAGGCCAGCTGGTTCATGTGTGAAAGTTTGTCAGTTACTTGCCGAAGGGCGGTGGTTCTCTCCGGGTACTCCGGCTTCCTCCACCAACCAAACTGACTGTCACCATATGAGTGAAACAAACTTGAGTGTGACATTAAGCCAAATTCCCTCCCCTCAAGGTTTGTGTACCGATACGTATAAATATTGGCCTGATTTGGTGGCCATATGAAGCAGGCCGGTTTCCTTGTATTGTGTTCATATCATAGATAGCTATTTAATAACACTTGTGTTAATAGCATCGAGATAACCGTGCAGTTATTACACGTTTGAGCGCGGTTATGTGGAATGTACATTTGTCAAGTGCAGGTGTTCATTAGGAGATTCCATTTTGCAAGTCGGGTGAGGAAAGGGCGTGTGCTTTGAACTTCATAGAGTTAACAATCAGGGGCGGTGGAAGCGGGGGGGGGGGGGGCCTCCCCAGTTTCAACAAAAGCTGGGTGACTTTTTCATGATTCTGCTTTGCGCCTCTCCATTTAGCGCTGTAACAGTCTCACGGACTTTGTCGGAGTTGACCCAAGGCCATCTGTTGCCACAGTAAACGAACATGACGACCGTCTAACTGGGCGAATTAAAATCAGCCGCGATTCACCGATATATATTTCCGCAACATATAGTTCTAGGGTAATTTGTCAAAAAGCTGCCTTCAAACTGTGTAACACTACCGTTTTGTAACACACTGAATATCCGTTAAGTATATTTCAAGATAAATATACGTTTTGCGATCAGTAAACAGTCAGATAGAACAGTTCTTGGTTTCTGCAGGAATCCTGCAAAACATGCGAGACCCCTAAGTAGTATACAAAGAGTCTTTCAGCGTCACAGCGCCTCACTGCGCATGCGCAGAACTTGGTTTGACGTCATAAGTGTGGATGTGCGCATGCGTGAATGATGTGTGGTGGAGGTGGGTACAAAATGGCGGATATTCACCTCCCACCACACAACCACACAGGCCGCCATTTTGTACCCACCTCCACCACACCAGTGCACTGACTGACACCGGTGTGGTGGAGGTGGGTACAAGATGGCGGCCTGTGTGGTTGTGTGGTGGGAGGTGAGTATCCGCCATTTTGTACCCACCTCCACCACACATCATCAATTGACAGGAGGTGGGTACAAGATGGCGGCTTGGTTTTAAGGGTGGTGGGAGGTGAGTATCCGCCATTTTGTACCCACCTCCACCATACATCATCAATTGACAGGAGGTGGGTACAAGATGGTGGCTTGGTTTTAAGGGTGGTGGGAGGTGAGTATCCGCCATTTTGTACCCACCTCCCACCACTCTTCATCAATTGACGTGGTAGGAGGTGGATACAAGATGGCGGCCTGGTTTTAAGTGGAGTGGGAGGTGAGTATCCGCCATTTTGTACCCACCTCCCACTCTTCATCAATTGACGTGGTGGGAGGTGGGTACAAGATGGCGGCTTGGTTTTTAAGTGTGGTGGGAGGTGAGTATCCGCCATTTTGTACCCACCTCCCACTACCATTTGATGTGTGGATGGTGTGAGTGAGTGCAAGAATGTATTCATCCGCGGTGATGCAGTCATGTCTGGCGGTGATTCGGTCTCGGGGAAAAAGCTTCCGCGGAGAAAAAGTAGTCCCTAGATAAAATGGTCCGATGGGGTCGAGTGAGGTATCAAAGTGAAGCTTAGGTGAGGGGGCATCTAATGGGCTGGGTGTGGATTGAAATATCGGCATTGTGCGCATGCGCGGTGGCCGAAGGGTATGAAAATAGCCTTTTTGGAGCTAGGGGATTGACTACTGGTCCAGTGGGGTCGAGTGAGGTATCAATGTGAAGCATTCATGAAGGGGCATGTAATGGGCTGGGTGTGGGGTTGAAATATCGGCATTCTGCGCATGCGCGGTCACCCAAGGGTATGGAAATAGGCGGTTTGGAGCTAGGGGAGCCACTAATGGACCGATGGGGTCGAGTGAGGTATCAAAGTGAAGCTTATGTGAAGGAG